>JANAVB010020972.1:0-81674 GCA_029216955.1 Iris pallida | reverse complement strand
GGGGGGGCGAAGCGAGCAGGGGGGAGGGGGTTAGGGGTAGGAGCATTTTTGTCCAAAATAATATTCGGGTATCAAGTGTTACAAAAAAAGGTTTAGGGTACAAAGTTGAAAACGGTATAGTTGAGGGGGTATCAAGTAGCAATTAGCCTATATATAATACTATATATATAATAAAACATATATATATATACAAAAACATGTATATACATATATATATAAATATATATATAAATAACAAAAAAAAGAAAAGAAAAGGAAAGAAAAAGAAATAGAAACAAAGAGCAAAGGGGGGCTCGAACTCGGCCCTAGGGTCGGGTTTCTGAGTCGGGTCGGCTGGCCAGGAGGTCAGCCCGCTCGTTGTGTTAAAGTTAGGTTTTGGTTTATTTTATTAGGTTTTAGTTGAAAATAAAGTAGCCCGAAAAATCACTCTGTGTCCTGACAGTTTGGGACACAGAGTCTACGGTTCGTGCACGACACGTACGAGTCATGAAACGTGTCCATGTACTGGACTAGGTTTCCGTCCTGGCGAACCACATACGTGGATTCGAGACACGAACGACATGATTTATTACTGCCACTTACGTGTCCGTCCTCAATAGGGGGTTTCGGGAGCCGGGACGGCGGAGGAAGCGTCGGCGAGGCGGTGCTTGGGTGGCGCTGGGCGTAGCTCGTCACGACGAGCTTGTCGGCGTGGTTGGGGATGGTGAAGGTAGCTAGGTGGTGGGCTGTGGGGTGGCCGGAGTTAGGGTTACGGCGGGTGGGAAGTAGAGGAGACGGTGGTCATGGGGGTTTTAAACGAAGTAGAGTTAGGGTTTCGGGGGGGTAGTTTTATAGGACAGTAGGTCGGTCGATATATATATATACTATTAATCTATACATTAATCTATACATATTTTTTATGTATATATAATATATATATATATATATATATATATATATATATATATATATGCTCATATTATTCTAGATAAACCCAAATAAATCCTAATGGCATTTGTTCCTATTATAAGGCCTATTATATAAATATGGCTATATATAATAATATTTGCCAAATATAATATAACCAATAATAATAATAATAATCTCATAAAATAATAATAATAATAGTAATAATAATAATTACAAAATTCAAATAATCAATAACGCTGTATACACCACTATGCGCAGTAAAAATCTCGAAACGTAATGAACCCATTTTATACAAATATCATTGAATATTAAATAATAATAATATTTATAATATTAAAAATATTTAGAAATATTCATTAAATCATTAAAACGGAATAAACACACTCACCAAAAAATCATCACCCACATGTCATCGGACGTCCCGCATGACTACATGGCTTGGGCTTGTCTTGGGTCCTACTTGGACTAATTCGGTACAACGGGTTCCCTAAAACTCAATATAAAATAATAAATAATTAAAACTTTGGTACGGTTAAGTCGTAATTTGGCCTGGTTTTCCTAGTTAGGACAAACTATGGCTCGGCCTCCTACATGGCTAATACACTAGTCAAAGCATGCCTTGCACTATTCGTGCCACGATTTCTAGTCACCTTGTACTCCAAAACCACGTCATGGTTAAAGTCATCTACCGTACTAATTAACTAAGTAATTATTATAAAATCTAAAAATACCATTCCAATAAAATAAATAATAATAATAATAAAATATTCAAATTTTTTGGGAAGGGCAGATATAAATCTACCCACCTTAAAATAATTTGTCCTCAAAATTCTAATTCATAATTATTCCTTATATTCAAAAAGGATCTGCTGCTACCTTAATCTCCTTAATTTTATTCCTCAAAAATTAGTTTATATCCTCCTTTTAGCCATTTTGTAACTACGAAACCCCGAGGACTTCTACCACCTTGGTCACACTACTCCCTCAAATCTATGTCACTAAAACTTTACAATCTTCCAACTAATTGTGAAAATTGCTACCTAGATATCTACTGTTTATGGCCACTATAATCCTTCCTATTTATCGAACAACCCGAAAGCTAACAAGCAACAATTACACAAGTAGCTAATAAATATTGGTAAATTTAATAAGATGACCTTTCATCGTTCCGAAATAGGAAGGATAGAAAGATAAGAAAGAATAATCAAGAGCAAGTATGAAATTCCAGGACGGTAGAGAGTATCCAATGATGCAGATAGAAAGAATGTTTTACGAACCATTGACCTATTTGCTAGATTGGGCTACTCTAGTCTAGTCACTTACTAAATCGAAGAACCCTTCGTTTCCTAGAGGGACTTGCAGTCCGTGCAATACAGAAGGTCCGTTCTTGAAATTCTAATCATTTCCATAATAGAGCGGAATTTTAGAAATCAAGATTGTGCTCTCTCCGTGGTTATTTAAACACACAAGCAAGGAACATAAATACAATACACAAATCGTATTACGACTTCCAAGTAGATGGAATAATGGTTACGGATGACACCAATTCTTAAGAAGGGGAGACTACCTAGTAGGTTAGGGACCTATTTCAAATAGTTCGGTTTTAGTCCAAATAGGGTGGTATGTATGGATGGGTTACTGGGTCTTAATGGATTCCTGATTGGACATCAATCGTGGTTGGATGAACCTCGGATTTTGATCTATATTGACTGGACAAGATCCCAAAAATAAAAACTATTCCACTAGGTTAGGGTATCCTAGAATAGGTTTCTACCCAAGGGATTGAGCTAGTTGCTAGTCTGGTGGTTAGCTAGGTCCCTAAAACCCAAAAATGCGTCTTTGTGACTTTTGTGTTTAAGTAGCACGAGAAGGCACAATTGAGTGGCATACTGGTGACATGTGCATAGTGGCTTCGAGTAGTCACCCCCATATATTGGGTCGAATGAATTGAGCAAGGTTGAGTCTCTAATGTAGTTGGGAAGTTTATCGATATTATGGTAAGGGTTATAGCTAGTCCTTTTTACCTGAAAGTCGTACCATAAAAATAGAGTATAAGGGGACGTGTTTGAGTGGGACATGATATACCTAGATGAAGGTGAACTCGTCTAGGCCTTGCAATATATACAATTTGTTGGAAGATAACAGCTGGTCTCGTGCCGAATATTAATGACATGGCCGGGACACAAAATAATCTAAATGGAAAGGGGAGTCCATAGGCACTAACTATCATTCTAATAAAATTTATTCTAATCAATCGGTGATCTTCGTATATCCTAAAACTTTAGGAGGCTTACAGTCTACCCACCTTAGAAATAGGCATGGTCTTAGGAATATTGAGGTAGAGGGTTTCCAAAGTCCGGATACTGTACCTCGACTCTTTGTTAATAGGAAATAAGGCACGGCGTATCAGGATACGGTAGATATAAGTCTAGTCAAGGATCGTTCCTCAATAATAAGGAGAACGAGTGTGTATAATGACACATGGTCGATAAAATAGGATGATCTACTCGTCTATAGTATACTAGAGTTATCGACAGAGTAACCAACTCTAAGGCACAAGATTTCTACAACTGAGTCATGAATTTCTATTTGTGTCAACCTGCCAGACTATCGTCACAAGAGTTGTAGTGATGGTATTGCTGTTGAAAACTGGTAGATCATAATATGACAGGGTATTTAAGCTATGGTATTGGCTAAGCTATTGACTGTGGTGTTCCAACACTAGTTAGGTCTTAATAATAAAATTTATATAACTAGAGTAATTTTGTTGGAAACCAATCTCGGGATGAGTGTCACGGTAAATGATTACCCTATTGTCTACTCATCTCATGTCTAACTGTGGGCTTCGGTCGTAAAAGGGTTGGTTCAAGGCTTAAGGGTTGCTAGTTAAGGCAAGCTTCCAGCAATAATTAGAGACTCACAATATTTGGTTTCTTGAGAATAGATAGTCTCCTAGGTTGGCGTTCTGACTAAGGGTAAAACCCTAATCATTCTCAAATTCAGATGCCTCGAAAGTCTCAATAGTAGTTTGAGGGTCGATGGAAGAACGAGTAATCAATCACATGACTGGCGATGGTAGCTACACTTGTGCCTACCATTATCATAGCCATGGGAATACTCTGTATCTCTCTACCCATCACGAGCTTCGTCTTTCCAAATCGGTGAAAGACAAAAACAATAAAGATTCAAGAGAGATGTTACTGAATACAATTTCGTGATTTAAGGGCGAACTATAATTCAAGAAAAATTGTCAATACAGTCGCGGATGAGATCCTAGAGACCTACATCTCAATCTACGTAGGTTAATCAGAGGAGAGCGAACCAGGTGCACTACGGTTGATCAGACCGTAATACATCGATTCTGATTAGACAATATGTTAGCGGGCGTCCCCAATAAACATATGTCTTGAATCAAGCTCGATAAAAGAGTTTGCAAAAACTAGGCTGTAATAGCAGCGTTGGTCAGATAGTCAAGATACAAGTATGCGATTTTTGAAAATAGGCACAAGTAGCTCGAATTTGTGAGAATCAAAAACCTTACCCGATGTTCTTCTTATTATACAGTCATCCTACTATCTTCTTATCCATAAAGCTTGGCTAACTACTGGTTATGGATCTCTAAGTTTTTATATTCTGGTAAACCTATTCGTGTCAGTCATTATCTTGCCAACAGATCACAGACCGCAGATACTAGGTTGGGAGACACGCTACCCAACTCACAGAACTTCCACTAGTATTGGCTTTGGATCTTATGGGACATACAAGACATTTTTCTATCCTCTATAGTATCCTAACTTGTAATCATGTCTGAAGTCATTTCACCGAGAATTTTGCCTCGTCCGTATACCTGGGCGGTGGTAAACTCTTGGTTCCGTGATTCAGATGTGATATGCTATCAGATACTCTGGTTATATTGACACAAGGGTACTACGATCAGAAGAGGACCACCAGCCATAGTTTTTAGTAACATTCTATAACCTATATTTTCTTAAACTAATTTTAACTATAGGGGTCGTGCTTCGCCAATGCGCTGCTGGCTGCAGTCAATCCATAGTCCTCATAATTCAAATAAAAGGTGACATCGCGCTGCTGTCCTGCCATTATGAGGTAACTAATATTCCTTTAACTATATCTGCAAAAATTCATGAGCTTCTAGAGATTCAAACATGTTGACTATGAAATAAAATGTAAGTATTTGTCCTATCAGTCACCACCCCTCAAATGAAAGATCGAATCGGGAGGAAATAACTGAAGACAAAGGAATACAAACATTCCAGTATCTATTCCATGTGTACTCAAACCTTGAGAAAAAACTTGAATCGAAACTAACTCGAGGTTCATATATGGGTAACATAATCAGAAATAATAATTCTTAGGCAAATAGAAACTAAATAGGCAATTCAGACTAAGATATGAGGATGATATCTAAGAGGCAAGGAGAAGGAATTGAATAATTCATCTAGGTTAGATCATTAATTCTAGGAAGCTCTGCCTCACCAAGTGAATAATCGATCCACATTGGATCGTGTCGTCATATCAAGAGATAATAGTATACCTATGGGGATCTGACAAGCTATCAAAATTAATAACCCTCATCCTAAATTGCATGGCCTAGACTATCCATCAGTAAATTTGTATAACCGACAGTCTGAACTACTCAATGTGCCACAATAGTCAAAACCCGTACAAAAGTTTCCAAAAGCTGAAATAAACATTACTAATGTTCTTAAAATAGTCAAATTAGCTAGGATCGCATGTCCTTAAGTCCAATTCTGGACACAGGGGAAAAAACGGTAATTTCGGGCCAAAACGGTGTCCGCCGTTGGATCCGCTTTGCATCGAAAAGCGTGCCAGAGTCAATGGTCTCTAAAGTCGTCAAACTATATGTCTACGGATCCAATTTTTCGATACAAACCCAACCGTATGTCCAGAGTTGGATTCCGGCGGGCCGTGCACAAAATTGCCCGTTGAATTGGATCGTGGGGCCCGCAAAATGGCGATCCAATCAACTGTCTCAGAATTGGACCAAACTTGGTATACAGGACCAAAAAAATGATACGGTCATGCTGGCATAATTTTCATCTCGATCTGACGAGCGTGCACAAAGGAATTAAGAAAATTGCACAAAGGCCGATACGGTGAATTTCGACGAATACGCATCAAATTCGTCGCGCACACGCAACCAATTTGAATTCCGTCAAAGCCCACACGACCATGAAACCGTTACGTAGCTTTCGATGCTTTCGGTTCGCGACCACGTCGCCCAGATTGGAGGGACGCACGTCGTATCGAGAGTTTTTATGATTTTCTAATATTTGAAAATGGGGTTTTTTCTAAACTTTAGAATCAAATAACTTATAATATACTCAATAAAATCTGGTTCCATAAAAAGGGTTTTACTGCCGTATATGTTGTCAATAGGACTCTTCAAATAGATTTTCTAATACGGTACGGGATCGATCAGAATCGATCTCCGAACGTGGATGGTTGGACTGAATTAGTGTTCTGTTTTGGGCTGGTTTTACGTCGACTTCGAGTCGATTTCCTGGACAACCTAGGGCTGGCCGTTGGTAGCTACACTTGTGCCTACCATAATCATAGCCATGGGAATACTCTGTATCTCTCTACCATTCACGAGCTTTCGTCTTTCCAAATCGGTGAAAGATAAAAATAATAAAGAATTCAAGGGAGATGTTACTGAATACAATTTCGTGATTCAAGGGCGAATCATATAATTCAAGAGGAATTGTCAATGCAGTCGTGGATGAGACCCTAGAGACATCTGTATCTCAATCCACATAGGGTAATTAAATGAAGAGCGAACCAAATGCATCATGGTTGATCAGACCATAATACACTAATTCTGATTAGACAATAAGTTAGCAGGCGTCCCCACTAAACATATGCCTCGAATCAAGCTCGAGAACAGAGTGAGCTTGCAAAACTAAGCTGTAACAGCAGCGTTGGCTAATATAGTCAAAATACAGTTATGCGAGATTTTTGAAAGAAGGCACAAGTAGTTCGAGTTTTGTGAGAATCAAAACCTTACCCGGTGTTCCTGCTTATACCGTCTCCCTACTATCTTTCTACCCATAAAGCCTTGGTCGACTAATGGGTTATGGGTCTCTAAATTCTATATTCTGGGTAACCATATTAGCGTCAATTAATATCCCCGTCGATAGATCACAAGGACCATGAAATGCTAGATCGGAAGACGTGCTACCCATCTTACAAAACTTCCACTAATATTGGCTTCGGATCTTATGAAACACACATGGCACTGTCCTATCCTCTATAGTATCCTTAACTTGTAATCATGTCTGAAATCATTTCACCGAGGATTATGCCTCGTCCGTATAATCGGACGATGGTAAACTCTTGGTTCTGTGATTCAGATGTGATATGCTATCAGATACTCTACCTTATCTCGACTCCAGGAATCTACGATCAAAGAGGACCACTAGCCATAGGTTTAGACCTATATTTTCTTAGACTAATTCCAACTCTAGGGGTCGTGTCTTGCCAGTGCGCTGCTGGCTACAGTGAATCCAAGGTCTCCAAAATTCAAATAAATGGCGACAGTGCGCTGCTGTCCTGCCATTATGAGTTAATTAACATTCTTTTAACTATATCTGAAAATATTCATGAGCTTATAGAGATTCAAACAAATTGCCTATGAAATAAAGCGTAAGCATTTGTCCTATCAGTCACAACCCTTAAGATAAAAGATTGCACAGGAGAAAATAACTGAGGACAAAAGGAAATACAAACATTCTAACTCTTCCATGTGTATTCAAGCCTCTGAGGAACAAACTTGAATCGAAACTAACTCGAGGTCCGTATATGGATAACAAAATCAGAACTTTGTAAAATAATAATTCTTAGGGCAACTAGCAATTATATAGATAATTCGGCTAGGATATGGGGATGATATCTAAGAGGCAAAGAGAATGAATTGAATAATTCATCAAGGTTAGATCATTACTCTAGGAAACTCTGCCTCACCAAGTGAATAATCTATCCACATTGGATCATATCGTCCTATCAAGAGGTAATAGTGTAACTATGGGGATCTGACACGATATCAAAATTAATGACCCTCATCCTAAATTGCATGGCCTAGACTACCCATCGGTAAATTTGTATAAGGGACTCCTAGTCCTAGTCATTCACTTAAATTAAATTAATCTTAATTCGTGAATGAGCATTTCCTTGCCGCAGGCTCGCAATAGTACAACTAACTTAAGTACCATCATGAGTTCGCGTGATTTGCGAAGACTGACCTGCATGGGCCACCATAAAAACTTGTCACGACCCGCACCCGTTTTTTTAAAAGGATACGAGACGCGTCCAAGCCAGCCTACGCCGCAGTGTCGGCGGTAGAACGCTGTCACGGCCATGAAGATCAAAATCACAAACAATGCTCATTCACCAAAATTAATTTAACTTACAAAGATCACAAGTTTTACACTTGCAGAAAATATAAACTTGTACAATATTGAATGACTATAACTCGACTATCTAACTAGTCTCTAGGCCTTTATCTGCAAGTATTCCCGTCACTCCCCAAGCTAAGTGAATCCACGGCTAACCTAAAAATGTTGGTTTTCAGTCAGGAATGGAACGAGCTCAATTCACTGAATGCAATTTCAAATAGAGAAATGACTATAAGACAAAGGTTAGACATCAATCATGGGTTTGAAAATAAACAGTAAAGCCGTAAGAAAAATCAATAGTAATAAATAGACCAATATACTTTTCCACCGTTAGAAGTACCTTTGATATGTGATCGGTCTCGGGACAATTATGCGACACGGTCTACACGGTCTAAAGTTACACGGTCTACAGTTACATGGTCTACAGTTACACGGTCTACAGAAAATATTGCAGTAAAAAAACACTGTCTACAAAATAATAATCACGATCTACACAGTTTAAATACAGTAATAATCACGATCTACACTATCTACTTTGTAATAAATAAAACACTATCTACTCTGTCTACAAGAAGTAAATAAAACACTGTCTACACGGTCTACAAGAAATAAATGCAACACGGTCTACACGGTCTAAGGTCAGATCACACATCCTTGGTACTTCTCATTCCCGACTCAACAATTTATAATAGAAAATAATCACATAACCAATAACTAATCAATAAAATATAGTAAAGATCAATATCGAAATGCAAACAATAAACTGTACTCGCCTGTGGTCCTTTGCTGGTGAACCCGACAATCTGAACTACTCAATGTGCCACTATAGTCAAAACTCGTACAACAGTCCCCGGAAGCTGAAATAAACAATACTAATGATCTCAGAATAGTCCAATTAGCTAGAATTGCCTGTCCTTAAGTCCAATTCTGTACACAGGGGCAAAACGGTAATTTTGGGCCAAAACGGTATCCGACGTTGGACCCGTTTTGTACCGAAAAGCGTGCCAGAGTCAACGGTCTCAAAAGTCGTCAAACTACATGTCTACAGATCCAGTTTTTCGATACGAACCCAACCGTATGTCCAAAGTTAGATTTTGACAGGCCGTGCATAAAATCGCCCGTTGAGTGGGACCGTGGGGCCCACAAAACGACGATTTTATCAATAGTCTCAGAATCGGACCAAACTTGGCATGCAGGACCAGAAAAATGATACGGTTCTGTTGGCGCAAGTTTTGTCTCGATCTGACGAGCGTGCACAAAGTAATTAGAGAATTTATAACGTGCACGATACGGTGAATTTCGACGGATACGCATCAAATTCGTCGCGCACACGCGACCAATTTGAATTTCGTCAAAGCCCACACGACCACGAAGCCGTTACGTAGCTTTCGATCCTTTCGGTACGCGACCACGTCGTCCGTATTGGCGTGACGCACGTCGTGTGGAACAATTTCTAAGTTTTTAAAACAGGTTTTTGGGAAACTTTGGGGTTTGATTTCTCGACGCATAGTCGATGATTTCAAATTCCGTAAGAAGGGATTCGAAGCCCTACAGGTTGTCTAAAAGTCTCTTCAAATAGATTTTCTAATATGTGACTGGATGGATCGGAAACGATCTTCAAATAAGGGTTCATGGACTGCTATATTCCCTGTTTTCGAACAGGTTTTTGATCGACTTCGCATCGATTTCTTGGGTCGGTCGCTCGACTAATTCGAAACCTAACTACTGCGATTCGAAGATGGTTATGTTGTGGTCGTACCTGAGCAAACGGTTTGACGTTTCGTCGACCGAGGAGGAAGAAATCACATCGCGAAGTTGGCACGATTGCTGCTGTTGTCTGCGGTCCTTCACACGCACGCTCGTGCCGTGGTCGGCCTGCGGCGGTGTTCGGCCACCACGGCGGCGGCGGGGTGGCCGCGAGCTCACGTAGGGGTGTGCGCCCAGGGTTGGTGGTGGTGGCACGAGCGTTTGTTTAGGGTTTGGGAGTTTTTTCGCTGCTCTCTCTCTACATACATTATATATACGGTTATATGCCACAACTAAAAAATTGAGCAAAGGGGAGGGCTCCTCTCGGTTTGCTTGTCATTGGGCCGAGCCCGAGCTCTGCTGGAGAGTTTGGGGTGGGCTCAGCCCTGGTGGGCTACTGTTCCTCTTTCTTATTCCATTTCTCTATTTCTTTTTCTATTTCTATTCTCTATTTTATATTTTATATCTTATATTAGCAAATGATACATGTCTATATATATATATATATATATATATATATATATATATATATATATATATATATATATATATATATATATATATATATATATATATATATTCATTTTTTTTTTTTTAATATTCATATATATATATATATATATATATATATATATATATATATATATATATATATATATATATATATATAGGTACATTTATACATATATTATACACACATAAATATTTATATTTATACATACGCACAATTATTATATTATATCTATATATACGTACACGTATTTAGTATATATTTATTTAAATCTTAATCAAATAATCGATTACTACAATAATCCAAATAACATTCAATTTAATCATATAAATTCAAATCAATAATATTAATTTCTATTTTAAAGCATATAATTACAAATCAAATCTAATCTTGAAGTATCATTAAAATTTTGAAATAATATCTAAATACTATCAAATAGTATTTCCAACAGAAATCATAAAATTAATTCTTTAAAATGATTGGTGGTAATATACCAAATAATTTTACTAGTATAAATATCAAAAATTGTAAAAATAATAGTTGATACAACAATTCTAGAATATTTTCTATAATACAAAAATGGTTTAATAATTCGACAAATTCTTCCTTTAATCAGAAGATCTATAATAGAATTTTAAAATAAAAGTTATTTTCTAACTAGATGTATTTAAAGCTAGAAATAAATAAATATATAATAATAATTCAAAATTCGGGAAGAGGGGTTACAGCAGGCCAAGTAAATTAGAAAGAAGTGAGTTTATATATATTAGGTTGCTCTTGGGGTTGGACCGGACTAAGATGGGTTGGGTTAAATTTGGATTAGAATTTGTTCTTAGTTATTTTCTTGTGAGTTAGGTTTTGTTAGAAGTAGGCTGGCTGTGGACCTTGGCCAAGGGCCAGGACTTGAGTTGGGCTGTGTTGTTAGTATCTAGTTTAATTAATGTTGTTTAGTTAATTTTTCGATAAATAATTTTTCTTGTATGTTTAATTAGTGATAATCTTATTGACCTTAACAATATTTCAAATAATAGTATTATTAATATCATTATTAAATTGCTTTCATTATTATAAATTGTCATTAGATATTCTTATTAAAGTATAGGTTTTGTTATAATGTAATATTTATATTTTATTATGCATATTACTTGCTAAGCTTCTAGTTAGCTAACAAATATATTTTGTTTCAAAGAATTAACTGCAAGTATTAGATAAATCATATTATCAATATTTTGTAAGATAGTTAGTAGGTATTTTTTAAAATGAGAATTTTGTTTAATATAGTTCAAAGTATTTTTCTAATAAATAATTATCAAAGCTGTAATATATATATTTTCTAAACACAAATGACTTTCTTACTAAAGATAGTTTAAAAATATTTTCCTAGAAACCCTTATTTTGATCAAGCCAGTATATATGTATAGCTGGTATATGGTTAGTAGCATTGTCAACTTGTTAACAATAATTAGCAAATATCCTTTAAAACCCTAACAAATTGTACAACTACCAGGTGATCCTTCACATCCATGCAGTACTACTCACGTGCTTCCAAGGCGAGGCAAGTACACCGACTCGACTTTTACTGTCTTTCTGTCTTACATTCATGTGCCATGTTCTCATATCGGACACAAGATACACACGATTTTCTTGTACCTTGTTCATTGCATCGTGAGTCATTGTTTATTGCATGGATTGGAGGAAATATTAGCTTTTGCGTGACCACACCAAAACATAGGTATTGTGGATAGCCTAATCGTACACTTCACGTACGATGAAGCCGGATCTTGTAGAATTGATTGACTCATTGATTGATTGTGGTCCTTAGCCGGTCAAACATTAGTTTAATTTTTCAAATTGTCACACTTGTATATTATTATCGTGTTCATTGTCTTGATTCATTGATAGCCGTGTTTATTATCTTGCATATTGATTGTCGCGTCCATTGCCTGCAGTTTACATTTAATTTCTGGTACCATAGTTTCACTTCCAGTTCTGGTATTCTGGTTTTACCTTGTATTGTGTACTACAGATTACATTGTATATTTTTCTTGTCGGGATTGTACTTTATTCTTTTCCTGACAGGATACGTTGCAGGTGAGCGTGAGGCCACATGGAGCATGTGATTGCACTGGATATTATAGCATTTATTTTATTTATTTTCTGGAGATTGTGTTTTTATGATTTTATCATTGTATATTTATTTGACCGGATTTGTCTCCGGATGATTTTGTACTAAAATAACTTGATGGATATTGGTGATCATTCTGGGAACGTTATAAAAGCTGTGGATGTTTACATTACATTGTGACTTGGAGTTTTCCTTAGTATTGTACAGCTTACTTCGTCGCGTCCATCGACGAAGGCTGGGCGTGTCCGACTCGTATCCGATTATTCGGGAGCGGATCATGACAGTTGCATAAGTTGGGATTGAGTCGTCTCGGGTTTAAGTCAGGAATCGTCGTAAGGCAAAGTTGGTTAAGTGACACTAAGTTTACAAGTCTCGATTGGATCAATCGGTGATCCAAGTAGCAAGGGCCGCGATGCGACGATGCGGTTAAGTCTCACTGAGTTACGAAGCGCGGCATAATGAAAGATTTGTTGCACGGTCACAAGAAAATTGGGTTTTATCACGTAGTTCGCATCTCTGATTTTGGGCCGAAAGGCAAGCACGACTTGATAGGTTAACATTGATACAAGCACGGGATGGTCTTTAGACACAAAATAGGCCAAGATGTCTGTCCTAAAACTGATTCTAATACAAGAGTAGAAAGATAATCATAAAGGGACTATGTTGTACGAAGTAAATCAAACGTGTCAGTTTTGTTTGGGTGGGCGAGGAGCTCATTCCACCAGTACAGTTGAGTACTGACACCCACATAGTTTTCATGTGTAGGCACAGGTAGAAGCTTGTGGCGCGGAGCTCGCTTGGATGCGTCGAGGCACGGAGTTTCTTGGCAATTAGAAGCGTACGGTCGCATAGAGTCAAGACTTATACGGGACATAATATATGGACGTCGCCTTCCAAAGCATCCCCTGGCTCAAGACTTGTATTGGAGAGATGAGAGAGAGCTGAGTGACTTGTAATGTGAGAAGAGTGAGCTTGAGTGATTTGTAATCTTGGCCTTGCTCCCTTTCTAACCTTGGGTTCAATTTCAATAAAGAGCTTCTTTTGAATAACTTGAGTTTCGCTTCAAATGTCCACTGCTATAATTCAATATCTCTGCTTGGAACTTCAGTGCGACGGCCCCATCGCAGCCGCTGTAATCGACCGTTATGGAACCCGCCTTGCACGAGCGCAATCTAGGATCGTACGGCATCACGTCTTAGCGGGGACGATCGCTCCCACGAGAGTGGGGCATGACATAATGGTATCAGAGCACGACTTTACGTCCTTGGACTATCAATTGAATTCTTTAACTCCATTGTTTCTGCAAACTCTGAAGTGTTACTTCCGCAAAGTTGATATCGTTGGTGCGCCCTCTCTCAAATGTCCCACGGGATGTCCATACAATAAGTCTATCTATTTTGCAAAACATAGGAGAACAGTTTTTAATAAAACAAAAAGATGGTTTGTATAAGCACGATTGGCTAAGTCGGGCTGGACATATACACCAAGGATTTGTGTTGACCTTAGCAAAGTCGAGTGCGGGATTCATAATGTTTCGAGCTAGAATGAGTTGAACTCGATTGAGTAAAGTGAGATGACTATCGATAGGAGTGCTATCGAGCGACGATAACGTCGGTGCGATATAGATTAGCGTGCTTGGAATTAGAAGAATGATTCGAACGGGATTCGAAGAAGTCGATTTTGAATTCGAATGATGGTTTTGAGGATTTATCGAATGACTTCATCCCTGAGTGGTGTATGCGATAGCTTCAGGGATGTAGATCGATTAAGGATGTGGGGTATCGGTGAGTCTATCAGCAAGCATCGCGTTATGCAAAGCCTTAGATTGAGTGTCATTGAATAAGTTGTAGTCTTGATGATTTGGATGAGTTGATTCGAACAACTTAGAATTGACGCGTACGGAACGTGCACGGGATTGAGATTGCGCAAGTATGAAATATGGAAATGATAGAGTAGGTAAATCAAATCGAAGAAAAAGTTAAGTTGTAGCAAATGGATGACTTGATCAAAAAAATCCACAGGTGGATCGAATAGAAAAAGTTAGCACAATGGGATGATATCTTGCATAAAAAAGTTAAAATTTTAAAGTTACGCAAATGACTTTGAGGATTAGAATGGATGTTGCTCGATGATTTGAGTTAGCAAGGAATGATGCGAATTGAGAAAATACGTTGGTCGATGATTTAAGATCGACAGATGAATATACGTGATTTTGGATTTGAACGAATTAATGTTGCGAATGATTCGAGGGATAATGATCGAACTTGAATTTAAATATCGAGGAGATTATCCAGTCGGACGATAGCATCATTCGTACGACTCCAAATTGGTTGCAAAGAAAGATCGTCAGGTTACGCATATCGTCGATGATATTGAGGCATATTAAAGATCGATATGCGATAACTCGGAGGTAATCTGAGTCGGCAAATGACGATCGTGCAAGTGTTATTCTTCGGTTGGATGCTATACTTAGGATTTTGATTGAGATAAATGTTGGATGAAAATGATTGTGTCTTGAGCGTTATACGGATAACCACAGCGTCGACATTCTTGCCTTGCGTGAGCGCAACCCCAACCTCGCACATGCGTCGCGTCGAATTTGGGGCGATCGTTCTGCATGAGCGTTGACATGGTATTTCATGTCACGGGAATGATCGAACTCAGAAAATCAGGATACGACAACTTTGATTGTCTCGACTTGTTGGTTTGATGCGAAAGAAAATTCGAGGATGTTTGGACTTACGATTGATGAATGAAATAAACTTGAGGATTGAGTAGGTCCAATCCGCGCATCGAGAATGAATTAGACTAGACACAAAACAAGAGTTATGTCCCGATGAGGATTATTACCCTGCGGGAGCGTGCATGGTGATTCATGCCTACCGTGGATAATCTGAATCGCGTGAGATCGGGGCACAACATATTGTTAAGTTAGACGACATCATGATCGAATACGTGAATTGGGATGAATGACTTAGGGAATATAAAATATAAATTATGGTTTAGCGATAAATTGTGTCGTAGCGTGCTTGACGAAAGGATTGATAGGCGAACTATATCGAACGTGTTTGAAGTGATAGACTATACAAAATGGTTTATTGAACGAGCGATATTGATATGTTCATGTCAAGGATTGGTTGAACGCGAGTTATCGTAGGATGGCTTTGCTGAATGACTCAGACCCCGTGCGACGAATGTTATAATATGTGTAGGGACTCGATGCTCGATGTTAGAAATTGGAGTGATACGAGATTGGATAGAAAATCCCGTACTATCAATTTGGTTTGACCTTAGGATGGGGTCAGTGTTGATATTCACTACCAGAATAGGCTAAATTAGCGACGTCCAAAAACGTCGCTAATAAGTAAAAATACGTCGCTAAATCAATTTAGCGACGTAATTAGCGACGGAATAAGCAGGTCGCCGAAAATCTAGTCGCAGATCAAGAGTTCGTCGCCACGTCGTTGTTGCGACGAATAGTCTACGACGCTAAAACGTCGCAAACTTAGCGACATTCGGCGACATTTATAGTACGTCGCCAATTTAGCGACGTATATAGCGACGTCTATTCGTCGCATGTGGTGACATGGCAAGGTTTGCCATGTCAGCATGCTAGGTGACGTTTAGCGAGGGCCCGTCGTAGTTAGCGACGTCTAGATACATATTTGCGACGTACTTCCACATCACAAATCCGTCGCCAAACGTCGCAATCCGTCGCTAACATGCTGGAAAATAAAAAAAATACAGTTTTCAAATCCTGCATACTGTACTTTATATACAGTTTAAACAAAAATCCTGTACTTTATATACAGTTTAAATACTAATCCTGCACACTGCACTTTATATTCAAATCCTGCACACTGCACACTACACTTTATATTCAAATCCTGCACACTGCACTTTACACTTTATACTGTACTTTATATCATCACAAACATCATCACAGACACATCATAGGGCCAATACATACAACTCATAACAAACATCATCACAGACACACATCCCGCGTCACAAACATAAATATATTCAAATCCTGCATACTATACTTCACAGACACACATCATCACAAACATCCAATATAGTCAAATAAAAATGGAAGATGATAAAAAGTCTCCCACCAAGTGTATAAACAAAGGTATACCAATAAACAATTTACCCATAGGGCCAATACATACAACTCATAAAAAAATTAATAAAATTACTGAGGACCCCTGCTGCGCATCTGAGAAAGCATGTACTCATACTGCTCCTGTGTGAGCTGTACCGTAGGGGCAGTAGGAGGTAGTACAATATCTGGAGTCGACGATGTCGATGGACCGGGAGGACGTATCTGCTCCAGCTCTCGCAGTCGCTCAGCATGCGCAGCAAGGGTACTCACCATCCTTTGAGTACACTCCTCAATCGAAGTATGTACCTGAGTGAGTGAGGCAGACATGGTCCTCTGCGATCCCTCCAGCTCGACCTGTCTACGCTCTGTACGCTGCGTAGACTCGGTGAACGTGTGCAAGTTGGCAGCTGTAGCCTACTGCAGACTCATCAGCTCCTGTATACTGAGCTCGACCGCATCAAATCGTCCGGTGATCATCGGATCGTCGGATCGTCGGTCTGCGGTATGGTGATCAGAAATTTGCTGTTGTAACTCGCGATGGAGCTCACCGATCTGACGACCAATATTCTGAGCTCATGATGACGCCTGTGAAGCTGGAGACTGCGCATTGACAGAGGGGGCCCGGGATGACTCTGAAGCCAAATAGGCGTCGTAGGATCTCGTACAGTAGTACGTACCCTTCTGAAGACCACCAACGGCGCTCATCCAGAGGTCGTCCGGCCATGGAGCTGTAGGTGGCTGGGAGAAAGTACTAGCCCCTCCCTCTGCTGGCGCACTAACAGCAGCAGCCGCCTCCTCTTGTAGCCGAAGAAACTCGGCCTAGAACAATGTTTGATAACGTCTAAGTGTTTGCTAAAGTCTATGTTGATATCTATTTTCCTATTTTCTAAATTATAGTAAATTAATATAAAAAATAGAACGTACATATGCCTGCGTCGCCCTCTCGTCAATGAACTCCCCAGCTCTCTGATGGGTGACCAAGAAGACGGTCACCATGTTGGGGTCCTCACCCTTTTTTACCTGTTAAAATATATTATCTATTATTAGTATTAAACATTCTATCTAAATATATATATAATGATGTCCGTCATAGGAAACGTACCAGACAACGAAAATGCTCTATTATCGGAGTGGAGCCACCACACCACTTACTGGCGCTCGACCGCGCCATCTTGGCCTTATCAGACCGCTCCTGGTACCTGGCCTCGCCGAATCTAGCCTTCATCGCAGTCCACTGCTCTGGCGTGATCCCACCATGGATTGACTTTCCGGAGCGATTACGAGACTTCTGGTCGTGGATCGTATCACGGATGAGCTTGCCTGCAAGGGCAAAAAATTGGGCCTCGATCTTTGTCGCCCGGTGTGGTGGATAGAAATAGGTCCTCTACAAGAAGTAAAATAGAAAAGTTGTATAATATACACAAATGATTATTAAACAAATTTTTTTACCTTGAAGTGGGCCAACCAATAGGCCTTCCTATCTGCGGGAGCATCTGAGTAGTTAATCCAAGGCCCAACATAGTTCTGCCTCAGAAATAACCCCAGCTGTCTCTGTACTGCAGGAGACCGATATCTATACAATAATAAATTTTATGAATATATATGTACATATAATCATTTGAAAAATATATATTAACTAATTAACTTACTTCGTAGGCCCGTCCGTCCAAATTTCCATACGCGTCTCGTCCGGGGGAGCGCATTGAGGGTCGCTCTCACCTCCTGCCTGGGCAGGATCAGTCTGATCGCCGTCCTCCATATGCTCGGCGTCGGCTCTCCCCATGGAGCCGTCGGCAGGAGGAATGCTGGACGCGGGAGGAATGCTGAACGCAGGATCAAGAATGCTGGACGACGAGGGAGGAGTCACCAACCTGCTAGAACTGCCCTGTCCCGGTAATGGACCGGGAACAGAACGGTACACTGGCATACTCAGAGATAAGGATGAGGGTACGAAATCTGCATCCCCAGCCCGAGGTAGACGGAACTGCCTAATATAATATCCTCCGCGTCGTACTCCTGGTCTAGTCATACCTGATAATAACATATGACAATAAAACAAATATTCATATTTATATGATTGACATCACAGATTTTTAAAAAATATCATAGTCACATATAAAAGTGTCACTAAAGTGTCACAGATTTATATGATAAAAGTGTCACTAAAGTGTCAAATATGATGATAAAACAAACGTACAGATTTAATCCTCTTCTGAAAATTCATCTAGTTCGTTTAGCTCATCTTCATCTTCTTCTTATTCTTATTCTTCTTCTTCTTCTTCTTTTTCTTCTTCTTCTTCTTCTTCTTCTTCTTCTTCTTCCTCCTCTACATCTTCACTTTCATCTGCATCTTCCTCTTCAGATAATTAAACTTCTTCTACACAATTAGATGTGTAATGAGGAACTTTCGTCGTATCCACTTCTATAATATTTGTTACAAGAGATAGTTATCCTCTTGATAAGCTATATCGTCAACCTCAAAGGTATTTCTAGCTTTGGTCTTGCATACTGCCCACCAGTCCGACCTTGTTGTTCTCCGTTTAGGATAACTTGTGAAGTACACGAGCTGAGCCTGACTTGATAGGACAAATGGTTCATAGGCTTGATATCGACGCCAATAGTTTATATCCACAAGACCGTGCTTGTCTACTTTCCAACCTTGACCTTCAATCGGATCGAACCAATCACACCTGAATAACATAATCTTAGCAGGCTCTATTCCATAACTATATGTCAGCTCCACAATCTCCCGTAGGACGCCAAAGAAATCGTTGCCCGCATCAACATCTTTATAGTTCGAAGATCTGATACACAAACAGCTATTTTTGGTGGAATCGAGATCCATAAAGTTGTCTCTGATCGGGCAAGTTGTTGACTTGAACCTAAACTCATTAACACAGTAGCTCGGCCATATTTTTGCAGCATAAATTGGTCCCTTGGCTAGCGTTCTAATAGACTCATTCCCAAGTCTTGCGTATGGACGATCGACCTAAATACCACGAAAAAATAAATTAAGCTCATTCTCAAGTGCATATACAGAAAGGTAATTACAGAGTTCTCAAGTCTTACATATGCACTCAATAGAACCCTCGACTCATGCCTTATTTTTTACCTTTCCTTTTAGGTGATTCAAATGTCGCTCGAACGGGCACATCCATCGATATTCGACGGGTCCACCAACACGTGCCTCATAGGATAGATGAATCGACAAATGCTCTATAGAGTCAAAGAATCTAGGAGGAAACACCCTCTCTAACTTGTACAGTGTTACCGCAATGTCCTTCTCTTGCTTTTCTAGACGATCAACAAGCAATTTCTTAGAACAAAGATCCCAGAAGAATATGCTAAGCTCCGTCAATGGATCCTAAACTGCCTGCGGTAAGAATTCCCGAAATGCAATCTGAATTAACCTCTCCATGAATACGTGACAATCGTGGCTCTTCATACCCGTTAATTTGTTTTCCTTCGGATCGACACATCTTCTCAGATTTGACACATATCCGTCTAAAATTTTAGGCCCTAGATCCACCGACAAAGTCTCACTTTATCCTCCTTGTCTAGTGAGAAAATTGACTTCGGCAGGAACTGTTTTCCATTCTCCTCTATCAAATGCAACGCTGGGCGTTTGCATATTTCTTCTAAGTCCAACCTGGCCTTAGGATTGTCTTTCGTTTTTTTCCTTTACGTCCATCATAGTATTAATTATGTTATCAAACATATTCTTCTCAATATGCATGACATCAAGATTATGTCTGATCAGATTGGTACTCCAATATGGCAGATCCCAGAATATGCTCCTCTTTGTCCAGTTATGATCTCTACCAAATCCATCGCACTTGTATCCAGTTGTAGGATCTTCGATAGCACTTGAAAAATCTCTAACCTTCTTCCATATCGTGGCTCCGTACCACCTTGGCAGTGGATCACCCTTCTCTACAACGTCGGCACGGAATGCATTCCTGTTCCTTCTGAACGGATGATCTTTTGGCAGAAATTGCCGATGACAATCAAAGAAGCATGATTTTCCTCCGTGTTTCAAACGAAAAGACTTAGTACGGTCCATGCAATACGGACATGAGAGACGGCCATGAGTGCTCCATCCAGATAACATTTCATAGGCCGAAAAGTCATTGATGGTCCACATAAGGGTTGCCTTCATCTGAAAATTCTGCTTCCTGGAAACATCGTACGTGTTAGCGCCTACTTTCCATAACTGATTCAACTCATCTATCAAAGGCTCTAAGTACACATCAATGTTCCTCTTGGGATTGTTCGGGCCAGGAATTATAACGGTTAGAAATATGTACGGAGTCTTCATGCACATCCAAGGCGGTAGGTTATATGGAGTGACAATCACAGGCCAGCACGAATACTGGGATCCCGAAAGATCAAAAGGAGTAAAACCGTCAGAAGATAGCCCCAACCTGATATTACGCTGATCTGAAGCAAAATCAGGATACACTCGATCAAAGTGCTTCCACATTTCTCCATCGGATGGGTGTTCCAGCACTCCTTCAATCTGTTCTCGCACGTGCCAACTCATATTTTCGGCCGTCTCTTTCACCATAAATAATCTTTGCAACCGCGGCGTTAAAGGCAAGTAGTGCATTGAATCGGTCGGTCTTCTTACACCGCTAGACCTTCATGTACTAGTTGTCTTATAGCGATCAGTACCACAAAATCTGCACACATCTGCCTCCTTATCGTCTTTGTAGTACAACATGCACCCATTGCGACAAGAATCGATTTTTTTGTATCCCATCCATAGCGATCTCACCATCCTCTTAGACCGATAGAAGTCTTTAGGTAACTTAGCACCCGCCGACAAGATCTCTATAATCAACTCCAATACTCGGTTGTTGCATTCTTGCGACATGTTAAAATCTGACTTAATGCTCAACAGTCTTGTAACCACCTCCAACGGTGAATGATCCTCACAACCAGGATACAATGGAGTCCTTGCATTCTCCAATAACTCCATGAACTTTGCAGCATCGATATTCGGTGCCTCTTCAGCTGCATCATGAACGAAACTAGGCCCCGCAGCGTCGAAAACCATGTTTACGCACCCGTCGTCGTATGCATGATTATCTGAAACAAAATTAGGTTCCACATGCATATACGGCTCAACATAAGGCTCCGGCTCTGATACTAATGACACAAGTTCTCCGTGTGCGGTCTACTGATAGTAATTAGGCGTGAAATTCCTAGAGTACAAATGATATATCACTTCCACTTCTGGATAATATTTTACGTTATGACATTTCACACACGGACACTTAATTTTGGTGTCGTCCATGTACTGAGGGAACGCCTTAGCATAGGGGTGAGCATTATTCGATTTTGGACCAAAAACTGAACCGAACCGAACCGAATAAGAGGTTCGGTTCGGTTTTAAAAAAATTCGGTTCGGTTTCGGTTTTGAAAATACTAAATTTTCTTATTCGGTTTCGGTTTCGGTTTCGGTTTCGGTTTTGGGTTTCGGTTTCGGTCCAAAACTGAAAACCGAATAAGAAATTTTAATTAATTAATTTATATATATATGTGTGTGTGTGTGTACTATATATATAAGTATTAATATATATAGGTACATACTAAATATATATAGGTATATACTAAATATGTCTATGTATATTTAGTTACTATATATATTAACAAAAAAAAGCTCAAAAAAATCAAAAAAATATGAATAAACCGAATAAACCGAAAACCGAACCGATTTAATTCGGTTCGGTTTGATTCGGTTTTGGGCCAATTCGGTTCGGTTTCGGTTTTGCTTATTCGGTTTCGGTCCAATTCGGTTTTGGGTTATTCGGTTCGGTTTAAACCGAATAAACCGAATGCTCACCCCTACCTTAGCAAACTGCAGGAACTGCTCTACTCCCGCTATATATTCATCCCGCACACCACACATATCATCAGGACGACGATTGTACATCCATGAACGATTCTACAAGTAGTAATTCATATCCATTTGGAAATAATTTTGCAAAGATATACACACATGTTCAGCGCAGTAACTAGTCAAACTGGGTGATGTTGAGTTGACTAAGTCAATATCTTGGACAAACTAGTCAAACTAGGTAAAGTTGACTAAGTCTGGGCAATTATCCTTCACTAGACATAGACATGGAAGAAACACCGATATTTGTAGTGTCCGAACTTCCTAGTGTATATTATAGTAGAGAGACATGGTAACCGTGTGTAGGGGTGCAACTCGGGCGGATTGGGTCGGGCTTGAGGTCAACCCGAGCCCAACCAGAGAATCATAAGCCTAATCCGAGCCCAAGCCCGACCCGACCTCGGGTTCAACATATGAAGCCCAAGACCAAGCTCGGAGGATCGGGTTGAACTCGGATTGGATCGGGTCTATCGGGTAATGTTGACCAACTGTTGACTTTCAGTCAACTGGTCAACTCTGGTTTGGTTTCGGGTCAATTCTAGCCACTTTTAGGCTAAGTTTGACTTTCGGTTGACTTTCGTTGACTTTTGGTCAAAACGGTCAACCGAGGTCAAAACTAGTCTAAGAGCACTAATCCTAACCATTACCAACCAAGACAATCAATTTCTAACCATATCCTAACACCTTAGACTCATACCTTAGCTTCTAGGCATATGTACGTACTACATGCATATGCAAAATATATAAAATATATATATGTACGTACTACAATCAATAAAATATATCCTAACACCTTAGACTCATACCTAAGCTTCTAGGCATATGTAAAATATATATATGTACGTACTACATACATATGCAGTTTTTCAATTTTCTCTCTTTTACTATCCAAACATACCCCTATATAAAAAGAGCACCAGCTCTTATGGAGGGTGAGTAGAAACATTTTCTATCAGCCAGTCCATTCTTTCAACACTCTAGTGGTTATTCCGAAAAGGAGCTTATACAAATAGAATTCCATAAGTTCTATTGACTGTACAACGAGCGTTCACTGAGAGGGTGAAAACCACACACACACTGCATAACTAGTCCTACCCTTCAGTTAACCTACCAGCAAATGCATATAGTTATAACAGTCCTCTCACCTTCAAATATTTGCTTCTCTTAAAATTCACGTTCTTTATAAATGAGTAAAACACCACCCTCTCATCCTTTCAAAAAATTACCAGGATGTCCAAATCCATGCTATATTCCCTATTATTATTATACAATGGGGGTGAGGACACCCACAGATTTTCCATATCACCATTATTTCTCTGATCCTTCTAATTTCGTACATACATATACATGTTTTCATTATAGGTTCCCGAGCTCACACTTAGCCCATATGACTCATCATTTCCATGTTTATGCACACAATATAGACTATTTTTGCTCATAACCATTTTCTAAGCCACACAACAATGAACTTGGTAATGTCCCTCAAACACACACAATAGCTATGTGCGTGTCCGTGTGTGTCTATATGTGTGTGTGTGTCCGTGTGTGTGTGTGTGTGTGTGTCTCTGTGTGTGTGTGTATCCGTGGGAGAGGAGGAGGAGGAGGGAGAGGAGTTAGGTTAGGGTTTACCTGAGGAAGAGGAGGAGTAGCTCGGATAGGGGAAGGAGGAGCTCGAGGAGGAGGAGGAGCTCGACGGGGGGAGGGGGGTTAGGGTCGCCGGGGGGGAGGAAGTCGCCGGAGGGGAAGGGGTCGCCGGGGGGGAAGAGCTCGAGGGAATTTTCTAATTTCGAGTGAGGGAGAAAAAAGAAATAGTGTGCCCTAAAAGTTAGCGACGTCAAGAGTCAACGTCGGTAAACGTCGCAAACATTTTAATATATGGCGACATATTTTAATAATATGTCGTTGAACGTCGCTCTTCAGCGACGTAAATTATCTACTGTCGCTGAACGTCGCTATTCAGCGACGTTTTGCGATGTCTAGAGAAAGGAGTCGCTATAGTACATATTTAGCGATATTATTTTATTCCGTCGCTAAAGTACGTCGCTAATTTAGCATATTTTAGTAGTGATTGTTGTTTGGAAACTATGATTCCAATACTGATGGATGACCTTAGCCTAAAGACATAGCCTAGCGGGTAGGCAGACGTCCCGACACGAACAATAGGAATTGTGGAGGCACCGCTCACAAGGCTCGGTTGACATGCATGTATATCAGGGACGCTTGAATATGTACATGATCCGACTCGGGCGGTGATGGTGGAATTCTCTATCACGAGGCTTAGCTAAAATACATGTATTTTGGGGACGCCTAAAATATGTGCACGACCCAACTAAATGATACGTTGAATTCAAGTGAGACTTGAGGAATGGAAAAGTGTCGAGAATTTTGAAGTCGTATTGAAGAAAGGATTGAGGGTAGCACGAGCGTGGCTCGGATTTGAGAAATGCATAGGGGAAATGCATGCGAGAGTCCTTGAATGTTGAGTAAAGGGATAAGTCGATAAGTAAGTACTCCATTAGTTTCGAGGACGAAATATTTTCTGAGTGGTGTATGATGTAGTATCCCGTCCCACTCAGTCAATCGGAGGGATCGGAACGCCGACGGCGTTCGGACTTAGTCTTGCAACGATGATTCGGAGACATCACTCGGTCGAGGCGACCGCTCACTCGGGTGGGGTAGTTTCGGTGAACTTGCCTCATCTTAGCCTTCACATAATAAATCGCATGTTTTCAACTTGAACAAGTAGGCTTGATAATAAAAGAGACGAATCCACATAGATAAGGGAATAATTCCGACGGGGCGAATTAAGTTAGAATATGGAAAGGTCCAACGGTCGGCTTAGAGTTGGTGCACGGCATGCTTCGAAAATGACACTCGATCCTTCATCCCGTAGCTTGGGAGAAGGAAAGTTGGTTTGAGTTGGCGAAGTTATTAACGTAGCCTAAGTCATAGGCGTCTCCCGCATGAATGCTTCATAAAGCATGCACGGTCCCATCGCCCAAGGCTTGGCATAGCCTTGGCTTGCCCCATGAGTTAAGTTGCATTGCACGATTTGAGGCATAAATCTAGGCACCCAGATTTCTTGGTCATTCAAAGTCAAACACAATGTGCGGCACGTTTCCGCGATGCGAGGCTTGACGCATTGTTGCTCGTCGAATCATTGTGCAAGTGAGTTAGGCAAAGTTATGTTAGGCTACCGGATTAGTGGCAAGCACGGTCCCATGAAGTCCTACAGTCTCAAAGCTAGTTATATGGAGTATGAGTTGGACGATAGTGTCGCACGGATCACAAGTCGGTTTAAGGCACGATGCACGGACTTAGTGTTTAAGGCACGAGCCACGGTTGATTCAAAGTAAGTTATGGAAAAAGGGGCTATCAAATATTCATTCCTAAGTTGAGTAAAAAGGATATGGCATCAAGGAAGAAGGCTCGCGATCGTGGGTCGTCGAGGGGTCTCAAGGATAGAAGTCTTAAACTTGGTTTTGAAAGAGATGGTAACGGTGAAAGAAAGATGACTGTGTGAGACGTCAGTTTGAGTCGAGTCTTGCATGGTCATGGACAACTTGTCGACAAGGGCGATGGTTTCTCGAACGACAACCCGGGGCCACGGGACCGACTCGGCCTAGGAGGAAACAGGGTATAGTCGTGCATAAAGTTTCAGCACAGGTTAAGCGGAGACTTACGACGGAGCTAGCTACTTGCGTTGAAAGGATCCCGATTAACAAAATTATACGTCCAGGATAGCTTGTGATGCTAGTGACCTTTCATATAGATGGGTCGGTATGGCGACAATCCGCAGGTGTGCTTTCGGATTGAGTCGAGTTGAATAGGTGCACGATCAAAAGATAACATTTGGGCCTAAGATTTGGCTGTAACGTAGACACCGTACTTCGGCACGAGATGTGGCATCAAGTTTTGAGTTATTGGATAGAGTTGCATAAGTTAGGATTGAGTCATCTCGGGTTTAAGTCAGAAATTGCCGCAAGGCAAAGTTGGTTAAGTGACACTAAGTTCACAAGTCTCGATTGGGTCAGTCGGTGAACAAAGTAGCAAGGGCCACGACCGGCGATGCGGTTAAGTCTCACTGAGTTACGAGGCATGGCATGATGAAGGATTTGTAGCACGATCGTCACAAGGAAATTGGATACTATCGCGTAGTTTGCGTCTCTGATTTTGGGCCGAAAGTCAAGCACGACTTGATAGGTTAACGTTGATGCAAGCACGGGATGATCTTGAGACACAAAATAGGCCAATGCGTCTGTCCTAAAACTGATTCTAAGGCAAGAGTAGAAAGACAATCATAAAGGGACTATGTTGCACGAAGTAAATCAAACATGTCGATTTTGTACGGGTGGACGAGGAGCTTATTCCACCAGTACCGTTGAGTACTGACACCCACATAGTTTTCATGTGCAGGCACAGGTAGAAGCTCGGGGCACGGAGCTCGCTTGGATGCGTCGAGACACGGAGTTGTAGGTCCTAAAAATCAAGTTGCACCCATCAACAAAGTCATGAAAATCAAATTATACATCCTTCAAGTGAACTGCGCAGAAGACAGATTGCGCAATAATTCGATTGCACAGGCTGAACTGCGCACTCTTCCAAGTGTGCATGCTGACGTGGCATCGTCATCATTACCTGACAGAGAATCAGATCTTCTGACAGCTGACAGCACGGAGAACGAGGAAACTGTTCGTTTATCGTACAACACAGCGCTCGAGGACAGCTGTACATGCAGCACAATCTGCCTGTAGCGCAATCCAGCCCAGCGCGGTCCATCCTAGCACAATCCGAAGCCAGCGCAATTCAGGTGGCGCACTCCATCACTACAACTGACAAAGTACATGTGGCCTTCATGCCATCAATGACTCATTACGTGGTAACCGTCTGTACACGATCATGCACATTTTAATCAAATAGTGCCATGTGTCCAATACAGTTGGGCCATGATCAAGTAACTGCTAGCGCAGTCTGATGTCTGCGCAGTCTAATGCAGCGCAATCCAGCTTACGCAGTCCAGAATAACTAAAAGTTAGTTATTTCCAGAACTCTATAAATAGAGTTTCAAGTCCTTCCTAGAGGGGATCACACATGCATACAGAGATCAGAGATCATCACCAGAGATCAGGAGTTCTTGCCAAAGTGCTGCTGCAATCTTCAGAGGCTACCGTCTTCAAAGTTCACATCGTCCAAGGGATAAAGCGATCGTCTTCAGATCGGATTCCTATAGTTGTACTTTTCCAGAATTCTTGTAATCTTCTTTATAAAGTTTGTTGAAATAAAGATCAACTTTTATTTTTGTAAACAAAATGGCGACTCTGCTGGGGACGACTTTCTCCTCCGACGAGGAAGTGACAACTCAATGTGACGTTGCATCTATCGAAAGACGCAGAAGACGCTGGTTGTGAAGGTCAACCAGATGGCCTATGAAGCTATGATCAACTCTAGGACCACCCCTCGCACTGCAACAACTACTTCCACGAGCAAAGTTCGCCCAGTGTGGGTCCCCAAGACTGCTGCACAGTCTGTTGATTCTGCCACCAAGACTGCTGTGCAGTCTAAAGTCTCTGCTGCTAAGACTGTTGCACAGTCTGTTGTCTCTGCTGTTGCACAATCTGTCTCTACTACTCATGCGTAGTCTGCTGTTGCCAGTGCACAACATACTCATGTGCAGTCTACTGTTGCCAGTACACAAACCACTTCATATGCTGCCCTGTCAAAGTGCAAGATTCCTATTCCTCTGGCGCAGTTGGCTGTAACTTTGCCTGCACAGTCCATTACTCTAGCAACCAGAGTGCAATCCAAACACTCTGGCAACAAGACTCCTGCTGCGCAAGCCACTGTGACTGAGACCAGAAGACTTTCTGCTATAGTTACTCATGCACAATCTGCTAGTGTGCCATCCACCACTCCAGTCCATGCGCAAGCTGTGCCTGCGCAATCCAAGAGAGACAGCCCTTTGGCTAATCTTTCCTCTTCTCACAACAAGAAAAAAAGCTCTGCTACTCCTCTCAAGCACCCTATTGCTCCTACGCAATCCACAAGGGGTAGTCTTTTGGCTATTCCTCATCCTCTCCAGAACAAAGGAAAAAGCCCTTTGGTCTTTTTTCAAACTTCCTTGTCCCATGACTTGGAAGACAACAGAGGGAAACGCTCTTTAGCTAACCCTTCCTCACAAAACAAAGGAAAAGGCCCTTTGGTCTTTTCTCAGTCTTCCTCGGTTTTTACCGTAGAAGATCAATCTGAACGTGCTCCGGCACCAGTCAGTACAAGAACCCTTTTTCACAAGGATTCTTTTTTTCTCCTTGCCAAAGGGAAGTGCACTGATCAGAGAGGTATTCTGCCTACTCCGGTAGCAGAATTCTAAGATCTCCCAACTCTTCAAATATTCCGTTCAAGACAGGGAAAATTGTTGGTGTCTCAGACAGAAACCCCTGGGGGTGAGTTTGCTGATCTAAGAAATTATCTCAATAGGCCAACTTCGGTGAAACGCAAACAGCCAATGCCGAAGACTAACCAGCATCAGAGGCAAACTTCCAGGATCAAAAATTTGGACACCTATGCCAATGAAATGAGTACTTCCCTATACACTCAGGGGATAAAACATTTGAAGAACTGGAACCATGTTCCGAATATTATCAAAGAACACATCCTTCGAACTTCTTCTCGTCCCATTGCTGTTCCCGATCTCCGAGAACACCTCAAGCAAAAATGGGACAACATCTCAACATCCCCAGTGCAACCACTTGGACACCATTGTAATCACAAAGTGGTCATCAAGTGTTGTTGTCAGACAACAAGATGATCTGTCTTCGATCGTTTGAACTTTTCAAACTCTGAATCTATGTCGAAAGATGAAGACGAAGTTTTGTACGCTTCTATCAACATGACTTCCAGAGACACTGGGGGTAGGAAGTGCTCCAAGCACGGCAAGCCTCGCAAGCCAAGTCAACGGTATTTGGATTTACTCCAAGAATCTTCTGAAGGGGTATTCCAACATACCCGATCCCGAAGCCGAGATACATTCTGTGATCCCCTATTTTTCAAAATTTATTTAATTAGTGTTAATTAATTATTAATGTCATTTTTAGCCTTAAAATATTTATTATGATTTTTAGGAATTTTTCTAGAATTTTTAAATAATCTTTAAATGAGTTTTAAATACAAAATATCATTTTGTAATTAATTTAAATGTTTTAATATCATTCTATAATTTTTAGAATTATTTTTATATCATTATGCAATTTATTAAATTGTTAATATAACAGTTTACAAATTTGTAAACAATTATATTTTAGTTATGCAAATTATTATTTGTATTTATCTACCTTAGGGACTGGTTTGTAATTTCCTAAAGTCTTGGGGCCCTATTGCTAAACCCTAATCTACCTACCCCCGACGACCAGACTGCCCGACGACCGGCGACCGACCTACCCCCGCCATTTTCGGCCGCCCAACCGACCTAGGACCGACTCAACCCCCTATAAATAACTCCCTCACTCCCCTCAGCTCGACCGCCACCACCACGACCGCCCACAGCCACCGCAACCCTCATTCTCCGACCAAAAACCCTAAGCCCTAAACCCTAGCTACGGCGAACCTCCGTCCAGCCTCACCGACGAACGTCACTGCCCCCAACCACCCTCATCTGAATCGCCGCACCGAGGCGAGTCGATCGCCGCCTGAGCGCCACCGTCCCGACGCCCCTAGCCGCCGTCAGCTCCTTCGAAACCCCCCCGACTAGTCGGACACGTAAGTGGCAGTGGTAAATCGTGTCGTCCGTGTCTCGAATCCACGTATGTGGTTCGCCAGGACACGGAGACCCTAGTCCAGTACTTGGACACGCATTTCATGACTCGTACGTGTCGTGCATAGCACGGACAAGTAGACTCTGTGTCCCAAACTGTCAGGACACAGAGTGATTTTTTGGGTGTACTGTTACTTAACTTAAAAGCTAAATAAAATAAACGAAAACCTAACTCTAACACAACCAGCGGGCTGACCCTATGGCCAGCCCGACCCGACTCAGAAACCCCCGCGCGCTCAGTGGCTCGAGTTCGAGCCCCCCCCCCCTTTGCTGTTGTTTCTATTTCTTTTTCTTTTCCTTTTTCTTTTTCTTTTTTGTTATATATATATATATATATATATATATATATATATATATATATATATATATATATATATATATATATATATACATGAATTTGTATATATGTATATACACAAAAAAATATATGTATATACATGTATTTGTATATATATATGTATTATTATATATAATGTATTATATATATATGCATTATTTTATATATATATATAATTTATATTTAGTGCTTTATTATAATATGTATGTATATATATGTATATATATGTATTTATGTACATATATGTGTATATGTATATATGTTCATGTGTATATACATTATTATATATATACTATTATATATATGTATACAATATTTATATATATATATATATATATTTTTATTTATATATATATATATATATATATATATATATATATATATATATATATATATATATATATATATATATATATATATATATTGTTGACACAAAGTCACAGTCAACCAAATATTGACAATATTGACTAAATAATATCTGTAATAATTCAATACGACACACGACGTCTGCATTAAGCTCAAGACAGAAGACAGCTCAGCTTCCGTGTCTCAGTTGATTCGAGTCTGTATTTTACACTTTCTTTGAGTCTAGACTAATGTAATCTGAGTCATGCTGAGCTCTTGAAACTTAGACTATAGCCTATCCAAAAATCCCAAAGCTCCACCAAACCAGAAATTCCTAAATGGTCCCCTTTGAACCACTCTGTGCTCTAGAGACAGAGTTCGGGCCGAACTCTGCCTCCACACAGAGTTCGGGCCGAACTCTGTCCCCTAGAAATCAGGAACCCTAATTTTAGGGTTAGCTGGTTGCTAGTTGTCCAACGGCCAAATATTTGAATTTTCCTACCCGAATTCTGGCCGAATTCTGCCTATAAAAATACTATAAATAGGGCATGAATTCTCTCATTCCAATCCATCCAATCTTCTCTTCTCTTCTCTCTTATAAGCTCAAATAAGCCATATCCTTCCCATCTACTAGCCACAAGCCTCCTAAGTCTCGAGTGCTCAGCATCTCTCAGTTAGGATTCTTGTGCAAGAGTCGAAGAACTCGCTTGGACAATTCCAAGCAAATCGCCACTGCGATCCTCTGTTAGAAGTTGACGTGCTCTTCTGAAGTAAAGGCACGGTTGTAAACTACTATTTCACAAATAGTGGATTTGAATCCTGAGCTAGAGTTCTCAGGCCTGGACTAGTCCTCCACGAGGGAAACCAGGTTAAAATTGCTGTGTTTGCGTATGCTCTTTTTGCTCTCTATTTATTTTCCGCACTTTACTCTGATTATTTATTGTTGGTGAAAGAGTTATTTTTAATTGGTCATATTTCTATATTTACTCTATTCACCCCCCTTTAGAGTTGCCAAACTGTTCTTCAATTGGTATCAGAGCTCTGTTCTCTTTATAAGGACTAACATCCTAAGAGCTGATCCATGGCAACCACACAATCCTTGATTTCCAATCATGGTGAAGGTCAGTCCACTCATAGGCCTCCCCTATTTGATGGAACTAACTATACATATTGGAAAACAAGGATGAGCTTCTATCTTAAGTCTCTAGACTTTGACCTGTGGACTGTCGTCACTGACGGTTACAAAAAGCCCGTCAGGATAGTTGTCGATGGTGACCTCATTGAGAAACCACACGACAAATATTCTGTCGAGGAGAAGAAACAGGCAAGTCTAGATGCTAGGGCTATTAATGCTTTATTCTGTGCTATAGACATGAATGAATTCAACAGGGTCTCTACATGCACCACTGCTCATGAAGTATGGAGACTTCTAGAAGTGACGCATGAGGGAACCACACAAGTCAAGGAATCTAAAATAAGCCGTCTCACTCAAGAATACGAAGCCTTCAAGATGAAGCCAAATGAGACGATCACTCAAATGTTTACAAGATTCCTCGACATCATCAATCCTCTATCCTCGCTTGGTAAGCAGTACTCAAACCACGAAAAGATTCGTAAGTTACTCAGAGGGTTGCCAAAGATTTGGAACCCTAAGGTGACGGCCATCATAGAAGGAAACGATCTCACATCAATGTCAATGGAGACCTTGATGGGTAAGCTCATGACTCACGAGCTTGACCTCAAGGACTTCGAAGAGCCTGCTCCGAAGACCAGGAAGATCGCACTCAAAGCTCATCGACGAAGGGCTGATCACGATGAGACCGAAGACGATAACTCGGATGATGAAGACCAAGCTCTCATGGTTCGCAACTTCAGAAAATTCCTTCGCTTCAATCGAAGGAAGAAGGATTCACAAAAAGATGATGAAGAAGAGCCAACCTGTTATGGTTGCAAGAAGACTGGACATATCCAAAAGACTGCCCATTCTTGAAGAAGAGCAACCGCTATGAGAAGCCATACAAAAAGAACTCATCAAAGAAATATGCCAACACAGGAATTTGGCATGAAAGTGAAGCGAGTGACTCCGAGGAAGAAAAAGGCTCTCCTCAAGATACAGCAAATGTGTGCCTAATGGCAACTTCCAACAAGGTATCTAACGAAACTCTAGATGACTTCTCTTTTGATGAACTTGGCGATGCTTTTACTGATTTACTCGATGATCACAAAAAGGTCATTGGTAAATACAAACATGCCAAGGACAAAATCAAAAGTCTGGAAGATAAGATACAAAGAATTTCTTTACTTCTTGATAATGTTAGAGACACGTCACCCACTGATGCCACTAATGAAGTATCCAAGCTTAAATAAGCTTACATGATGCTGAAGCACGTATTGAGCAACAAGCTCAAGAAATCACTACTCTCAACACGTTGCTTGCTGAAGAAAAGAGTAGACACAAAATCTCCATGACTAAAATATATGGCTTGAATATTAAGGTTGATGAATTGCAAGCTGCTCCTAAGAGATTAGAAACCAAATTGGGTAAACAGGTGCTTCAACCTCAAACCCAATCACATGGGCACAACACCACTCATGCTAGTCAACCACGTTATTCTCATGCAGTACATAACCATGCATTTATATACACAAACTTTCACAAACCACGTGCACGTAAGAATAATTCTCACTCAGTACACAATCATCATGCACAAAGACACAATCCATATCACTCCACACATAGGAATCATCATGCCATGCCATATAGACAAAATAATCATGCTATGCCACATAGACAAAACCATCATACCATTTCACAATCACATGCCATGCCATATAGACAATATCAGCATGTCACACATCATAGACAATATCATCATGCCATGTCATATAGACAAAATCATCATGTTATGCCACATAGACACCATCACCATGCCATTCATTCTATGCATAATCATCATAACCATGCTAACTCTTCACATCATGATCATCCACATCCTGCTGCTTACAGATATTACTCTCATGCTCCTAGTATAAATAAAAATGCTATCTGTACCTACTGTGGATCACATGGACACATCTCACCACAGTGCAGAGTTAGAAGACTGGTAGACAAAAAGATATATGCATGGTTTCCGAAAACTAACTTTTCAGGACCCTCAAGAACTCGGGTACCAAAGGTCACATCTACTCTTGATGTAGGTGGACCTTCCCTCCTCAACTGAAAGTAAGTGGATTCTCGATAGTGGATGCTCGCGACATATGACGGGAGACGCAAATCTTTTTACATCACTATCGATGAAGAGAGAAGGATATGTATCCTTCGGTAACAATCTCAAAGGGCACATAATAGGTAATGGTATCATTGGTCATCCTTCTTCTCCTGTAATAAAGGATGTCTGCCTAGTGACCGAGTTAAAGCATAACTTGCTCAGCATTAGTCATCTTGCTGATCATGGATATGATATTAACTTTGGACAAAATAGTTGCTACATCTATGATAGGTCAACATGAGACATTGCTTTTGAAGGGAAAAGAGAGGACAACATATATATTTTCTATCTTTCTATAAATACTAACAATGCAGGTAGATGTCTATATGCCCACAAAGACGAACGACTACTTTGGCACCAGCGTCTTGGTCATGCCAACATGGATGCTATATCCAGGCTGTCTACCAAGAAGCTAGTGAGAGGATTGCCTGACATCACATTCAAAAAGGACACGGTATGTGCCGAATGTGAACTAAATAAGGCAACTAAATCCTCATTTTATTCCATCAACTCTGTAAGTACTACTAGACCCTTGCAACTACTTCATATGGATTTATTTGGTCCTAGTAGAATAGCTAGCCTTGGTGGCAAACTTTATGCATTTGTTATTGTTGATGATTTTTCGAGATTTACTTGGGTTTTCTTTCTCGCTAATAAGAGCGATGCTATTTCTGTTTTCAAAGTTTTTGTAAAGAAAGTTCAAAACGAAAAAGGCTACATGATTACTCGAATCCGAAGTGATCATGGAGGCGAATTCGTAAATTATGATTTTGAAAATTTTTGTAATACAAATGGTTTTGATCATAAATTTTCTTGTCCTAGAACTCCTCAACAAAATGGTGTTGTGGAGCGGAAGAATAGAACTCTCGGCGATATGGCCAGAGTCATGTTGAATAAATTTTCACTTCCGAAATACTTTTGGGCAGAAGCTGTCAGTACAGCATGCCACATTTTGAATAGGGTACTGATTCGTCCCATTACGAAGAAAATACCCTATGAGCTTTGGTTTGGGAGAACCCCCAATGTTTCTTATTTTAAAGTTTTTGGTTGTAGATGTTTTATCCTTAACACCAAAGACAACTTAGGCAAATTTGATGCCAAAGCTGACGATGGTATCTTTCTTGGTTATGCCGCCAAGAGTAAGGGATATAGAGTTTTTAATAAACGCTCACTTATTGTGGAAGAGTCAACAAATGTGACTTTTGATGAAGATAACAGTGCAGTAAGTACTCTTGATGATGATGTTGAGCCATCAACTTCTACTCCAATGAATACTTCAACCGAAACTAATTCTCTGGAGGGTTTGCCTAAGAAATTCTCTTTCAAACCTTCTCATCCAGAAAATTTAGTTATAGGAGAAGTTTCACGTGGAGTAACTACTAGATCATCACTAAGGGACTCCGTTGCTAGCACTGCCTTCATTTCACAAGTAGAGCCTAAAAACATTTCTGAAGCTTTTAATGATGAATTTTGGATTTCTGCTATGCAAGAAGAACTCAACCAATTCGAGAGAAGCCAAGTATGGGAACTCGTTCCTAAACCGGTTAATCACTCGATAATTGGTACTAAATGGGTTTTTAGAAACAAAGTAAATGAAGATGGTTCAGTCACACGTAATAAAGCGCGTCTAGTAGCTCAAGGATACAACCAAGAGGAAGGTATCGACTACGATGAGACGTATGCTCCTGTTGCTAGACTAGAATCCATTCGGATGCTTTGTGCTTTTGCTAATTTTCAAAACTTTAAATTATTTCAAATGGATGTGAAAAGTGCTTTCTTGAATGGTTTTATTAAGGAGGAAGTTTATGTGAAACAACCTCCTGGCTTTGAAAATCACAAATTTCCCGACCACGTGTTCAAGCTAAATAAAGCGCTTTATGGCCTCAAACAAGCCCCCAGAGCTTGGTATGAAAGGCTAAGTAGCTTCTTACTTGAGAAAGGTTTTTCAAAAGGGAAAATTGACACTACACTGTTTATAAAATCTTTTAAAGACACTATTCTGTTGATTCAAATCTATGTTGATGATATCATTTTTGGGTCTACTGATGAAACCCTCTGTCAAGAATTTGCCAAGTATATGCAGACAGAATTTGAGATGAGCATGATGGGAGAGCTCAACTACTTTCTTGGCCTGCAAGTGAAACAAATGGCTAATGGAACTTTCATCTGTCAATCGAAGTATACCAAGGACATGCTGAAGAAGTTCGATCTTGACAATGTCAAACCAATCAGCACTCCAATGGCTACTTCAACCAAACTCGAACCAGATGAGAGCGGCAAACCTGTTGATCAACGTAAGTATCGAGGTATGATAGGCAGCTTACTTTATTTAACTGCTAGTCGTCCCGATATCATGTTTAGTGTTTGCCTATGTGCTAGATATCAAGCTAATCCTAAGAAATCACACATGACCGCGGTTAAGCATATCTTTCGATACCTTAAGGGTACGGTTACAGTGGGCCTATGGTATCCCAAGTCCACATCATTTGACCTTATTGGTTACTCTGATGCTGACTTTGCTGGATGCAAGGTCGACCGTAAAAGTACGAGCGGCATATGTCATTTATTAGGAAAGGCTTTAGTCTCCTGGTTTAGCAAGAAGCAGAACTCTGTCGCACTATCCACAACAGAAGCTGAATACATAGCAGCTGGGCGTTGTTGTGCACAAATTTTGTGGATGAAGCAAACCCTTGAAGACTATAAGTTATCTTTCATACATATTCCTATATTCTGTGACAACACTAGTGCCATTAATTTGACTAAGAACCCTGTCAGCCACTCACGCACTAAACACATTGAGATCAGACACCACTTTTTGCGTGATCATCAGCAAAATGGTACGATTAACTTAGAGTTTATTGACACTGATCATCAGCTAGCAGATTTCTTTACTAAGCCATTATCCGAAGAGCGCTTCAATTTCCTTTGTCGTGAACTCGGAATTTTGGATGAAGCAGTTATAAGTTGAGACTCACCTGCGTAAATATCGAGTATATTTTGATTCTTTTACGACGAATTTGGTATGGGTACAAGCCGAAAGGGTCCTTCTGACAACAAGGCGTAAAAGCCTAAGCAACACGGTGCACTAGTCCTCAGGACTACCGCTAGCTGGGATCCGGCCCCTGCAGCTAACCCATGGCAAATTCGAAATATTGAATTACAATATATTTCCTTGTTTATTATATGGTTTGTTTCGATTTAATATTGCCTAATTGATTTTTCTAAAGTTCATTCTGACTTTTGTGTACCTCTCTATGTACTTCAATGAATTCATCAAACTTTTATCCTCTCTATTTTTTTTATTTTTTTTTCAACACTTAACCATTTTTTCATCTTTTCAGCCTGTTTTCAGTTCTGGACCACTAATCCAGAACTCGGGCCGAACTCTGGCCCTAACAGAGTTCGGGCCGAGTTCGGTCCCTATTGGTCCAGCGTCGGGATCAGCCTCTGCCGTTGGATCAGTTTAGATCATACGGTCAGAATTTCTTTCGACCAAAGAAAAATCCCCTCTTATATTTCGGGTTTTCTTCCCTCTCCTTCACTATTTCCTCCTTCTCCACTTCTCTAAACTTTCTCCTACAAACCCTAACCCTAATTTTTGATCTAGAGTGCTCCATTGTTCCTCAAAATCAAGGGAAAGGGGTTTCTCATCATTCTCTTTCATTGTTTGTTGCTATTTTCAGGTATAACTCCTTCTTTCTCTCCATTTCAAGTTCTATATTTTCTTGCAAATGGCTCCTCGCTTGCCCAATCGTGGGAAAAGGACTCGAACTGAGGGAGCTTCCTCTTCGAATCCTCCTCCTCCAATTGAGCAAGTAGTTGAACAACAACCCATTCATCCGTTGTTCAACCCGCCTTGTCCCCATGATCCGAATACATATGATGAACGATTATTTGTGTCGCTCGACGTGTCTAATGCGTGGTTTAGCGACTTTCGGACTCGTCCGGTGTTCGGGGGACATCCGATAAATTTTACAATCTTTTCTCAATATGAATCATTGTTTCGTGATCTATGTTTGGATGAGTTAGTTGCCTCAAACTTTGTCATTTACCGTAGCGCCATCCAAATGTTTTATTGCAATTTAACTTTCGATGTAACCCACATCTATTCCCGGGTTGCCGGTATTGACATTGCTTTCAATGATTCTGAGTTAGGGGATTTTCTTGATCTTCTTAATCTCGATGCTTGGGATAAACTTGTGGAAGCTCGTCAATTTCAATTTGTTGGCGATACTTCTCTTGAAGGTTTCAAGGAGGAATTATGTGCTCCTAACATAAGTCCTCGCAAACTTATGGCCAAGCACCTCAACCCATATTTCTATGAACTTCATCGAATCATTTTTAACACTATCTTGCCAAAAGCTGGCTCCACTGATGAAGTTACCTACTTTGAGATATCTGCTTTGTATCACCTTCATTATCGTATCCCCTTCAATCTTTCTAGGACAATGATGGACTGGATGATAAATTGTAGGAAGAAACCAAGAGCATTGGTTTATCCTTTATATCTTCCTATGGTTTTTCGTGCGTTCATTATTCCTATTCATGACTGTCAGTTCTTGCCTGCTCCTGCTTTCCTGTCCAAGGCATGACGTACTCAGGCAGTCGTCGCCTCTCCTGAGGCTTCTGAGCATTCTGATGATGAGGAGCCTGACGTCCCTCCACTCGGTCAGGATGCACCACTTCCACCTGCCACTCTTGAGTCTATTCAGACTATGCTCCGGGATCGTTTTGACCTTGAGGACGAGCGCTGGACCCAGCTGGATTATCGTACTACTCTACAGATGAGTGCCCTCGGCAACTCCCTGCATGATATACGGTACTCCATGTCTCATCATCTACACATTCCCATGGAGCGGGATCCTGAGCGCGCGGGCCATCGCATTGATGATCCATGGGTCATGCGTTACATGGATCCGGATGCTGCATTTCTGGACCCCGTCGCTCCTTTCCTGGTCCTTCAGACCCTCCAGGACCTTCTCGTGCTCCGTGATAGAGATTGGCTAGATCTGCTGCTGCTACTGATGATGATCTTAGTTGATGCTTTTTGATTTCAGTTATTTAGTTTATTATGGATTTATGTCCTTGGTTTTATGTCTCATACTCTGGTTGTGTGTTTGACACTTGGTTTTGTGGATGACATTTTATGCTCATTATCATAGTTTTACTTTATGCTAGTGACTCATTTTGTTTAGTCATACACTGTTTCTTCTCTGCTTGGTGTGGTTGCATCACTCTTCATTGTCTATACTGCAGTTTATATGATCTTTCATTCATATGCAGTCTATATTGCTAACTGCCAAAAGGGGGAGAACTATGTATATTCTGGCTAGATATATTTAGTATCATATCTTTCGCTTTCGTATATCTGTGCTTGTTTGTACTTTTTGGAGATATTATACAGGTTCAATGCATTCTTTACGGGGGAGCTATCTCTTCTAGCTCAGCGCCGTTCACTGATCACGGGGGAGCTCTTACTTCTAGCTCGGCATCGATTATGGGGGAGCTATGTTGCTATGATCAACTGTGTCCAGATATGAATGTTGAATATACATATATTATTTTGTCAATTATCAATATGGGGGAGATTGTTGGCACAAAGTCACAGTCAACCAAATATTGACAATATTGACTAAATAACATCTGTAATAATTCAATACGACACACGACGTCTGCATTAAGCTCAAGACAGAAGACAGCTCAGCTTCCGTGTCTCAGTTGATTCGAGTCTGTATTTTACACTTTCTTTGAGTCTAGACTAATGTAATCTGAGTCATGCTGAGCTCTTGAAACTTAGACTATAGCCTACCCAAAAATCCCAAAGCTCCACCAAACCAGAAATTCCCAAATGGTCCCCTTTGAACCACTCTGTGCTCTGGAGACAGAGTTCGGGCCGAACTCTGCCTCCACACAGAGTTCGGGCCGAACTCTGTCCCCTAGAAATCAGGAACCCTAATTTTAGGGTTAGCTGGTTGCTAGTTGTCCAACGGCCAAATATTTGAATTTTCCTACCCGAATTCTGGCCGAATTCTGCCTATAAAAACACTATAAATAGGGCATGAATTCTCTCATTTCAATCCATCCAATCTTCTCTTCTCTTCTCTCTTATAAGCTCAAATAAGCCATATCCTTCCCATCTACTAGCCACAAGCCTCCTAAGTCTCGAGTGCTCAGCATCTCTCAGTTAGGATTCTTGTGCAAGAGTCGAAGAAGTCGCTTGGACAATTCCAAGCAAATCGCCACTGCGATCCTCTGTTAGAAGTTGACGTGCTCTTCCGAAGTAAAGGCACGGTTGTAAACTACTATTTCACAAATAGTGGATTTGAATCCTGAGCTAGAGTTCTCAGGCCTGGACTAGTCCTCCACGAGGGAAACCAGGTTAAAATCGCTGTGTTTGCGTATGCTCTTTTTGCTCTCTATTTATTTTCCGTATTTTACTCTGATTATTTATTGTTGGTGAAAGAGTTATTTTTAATTGGTCATATTTCTATATTTACTCTATTCACCCCCCTCTAGAGTTGCCAAACTGTTCTTCATATATATATATATATATATATATATATATATATATATATATATTTAAAAAAAAAATATATATATATATATATGTATTTTTAACATATGTATGTATATATCCATTATGTAAATGTCTATATATTTATATGTAAATATAAATATTGTAGATATACATTTTATATATATTTCACTCTACCTAGTGTAAATTATCTTTATAAAATAATTGTCATATTTTTATAACTACTATGTATAATTTTGCCCTATTAAAATATTAATATTTATTATGTATTTTTACGTCTTTGTATTTATTGTGTATTTAAATTACTGTAACCATTTGGTGTCCAAGCCTAGCATGTGTTTTTGGGCCCAAATGTGTTTTCACACATTAAAGACTTGTACAAGTCATATTGGACTTGATTCATGGCCTTGGGTCCTGTATTTGAACTTTGGTTCAAACTATGTACATGGACAAAATACGCAGATAATTAATTATTTAATTTCAATTGTGTGCAATGCTGTTTTTGAATTTCTAAAAATACTTAAATTACTGTTAAAATTCTGGAAAAATAGTATTTAGATACTATGTTAATTTAGCTAATTTAGTATAATTTTTATAGTATTTAATTTACAGTTTTGCCACTATTTTGACATATGAAACCAGAACTCATTTTCTGCGTACTTAGGAAAACTGATTTTTATAAAATACTTGTACATGTTAATAAATTCCAAAAAATTATAATAAATTTCTATAATTAACAAGGATCATTTTGGTACTTTATTTTATGTAAAATTAAGCATTTTGTCTATCTCAAAAATTGTTGGAACATAATGTTTATTTGATTTATTTATTGAGTAATTACGACTTGCAACTTTTTGTGTTATTTTGAGTTTTAGCCATATTGAACCTCACCCCTTACTAGTGTAAAGACCCTAGAAAGTTAGTTAAAGTAGTGTGTCACCCCAGATTGGTCTCCTATACTAAAGTCATCATTTTGGCTAGGTGCCCAGTCACAAGTCGTGTTTCACAAATTAGTATCTTAGTGTTTTAGCTTAGTGTAAAAACTAAGTTTATGTATTTATTTCTACAGTGACGAGTTACCAGACATCTATAGCACTTTTATCGCAGCTTGCTTTGCTAGAGGCAAGTACTTTCTACAAACTTTACATACTGTTACATAAATGAACTGCAAATCCAACCATGTTACATGCTGATCCTTGGGGTAGCAAGTTAAATCTTCACATGTTGTACTTTCAGTTACTACCATGCTTAGAACAGTCTTTATGTATCTCTCACATGATTAGAATATGGGTTATGGGAAAACTGATAGTTGAGTACGTGATCATACCCCCTCTACAGTACCGAGCAAAGTTTCATTTTATATGTTACTGCGTCGTAGGCCTTTATCTCAAAGTTGTATTTGTGCGTATGTACATCTATCACCTTTACACTTGTACGGAAATACATTTCATTATGTGCCCCTGCATATTGTACATCTATTGACGATCACGTACCTGCTACAGTTTTAAATATTACATATACATCTGTCTCTATGACATATGTATCCTTGCCATGATAGATTATGTGATGCCATGTTTCCAGTTATTTCTCCTATATTCATTTCCATGTTTCATATGCTAGTTTGTTAGAATCAATACTTGCTCCCGCCCTGACAGGATAACGTTGTAGGTGTCCTTACTGAGGAGGAGTTACTCTGCGACTCATATTATGGTGATACTGCCGAGGACCCGGCTTTGCTTTACGAGGATGTTCCTGCGGGGAACCTCGCCTAGTTGTCTTTTTGCTTTAGACTTTTGAGTGTAGTCATGTATTAGACTACGTATTTTATAACTGGACATGTATCCAGTTTTATATTTCAGACTTGTACTTGGACTTATTACTATATGAGACGACTTTTGTGTTTGGAGCATTTCTGACTTTTATTCACTTATAGAACTGTTAGCACATTTAGTTTTATCCTGTTGCCTTTAGAACAGCTTACTATATTTTATCTCAAGCATAGGCTGGACATGACTCGGCCCGGCCCAACAATTTGGGTAACGGGTCGTGACATATTCGGTCAAAGGAATCTTCAAGATCATTCCGGTCATCTTCTTCTTTCTCACTCAGGATATGATTCTTTCTCTGACTACGATGCATACATCAAAAGTTTAGAACAGACAGTGTCCTCCACTGTACCTAGAGAGGTGACAGCTTATGTTGTCATTGAAGATCCCGATGCTTCCAGTTTAGCTAGTCAAGAACAAAGAATAGCTGCGGTAGAAGACAAACTGAAGACCATGGCCGAGATGGCCGCAAGTATGCATTCCATTATTGTGGCCCAGCACACAGTACCACCGACCGTACCTTCTACAAATCCTGAAATTATAGCATCGTCGGTGCCTATCAATACAGGACTGGGGGTAGCATCTCTTCAAGTACCTCCTGTACAGGTCCAACCTATACCCAGTCAATCAGGTGCTGGGGGTAGTGCTTATCATGATATTTCTCCCCCTAACACTGTAATTCAGCCTACTCCTTCTACATCAGTGGAAGATGCCAATGAAGCTGTCAAGCTCCTGTGCACTCAGTTCGAGGCCTTCAAAGAGAAGGACAACTTGCAGAGGTTGGGGATCAAGCAACCCTATCCAGTTGAATGGAAGGAAGTCCCATTTCCTCCAAAGTATAAGATCCCAACCATCTCGCTGTTTGATGGCAGCACTTCTTCCAGTCAGTTCATTAACCATTTTGAGGTTATGACTGTCCAACTTCAACCAAATGACGCTCTTCTTACCAGAGTATTCGTCGGCTGTTTAGCCGGCGTAGCATACGATTGGTACAGAAGCTTGCCTGATGGTTGTATTACCTCCTTCTCTGGTTTAAAGCAAATCTTCTTGGAACGATTCTATGAGGAGATCAATGACATGACTATGTCAGCCCTCAATAAAATTAAACAAAGACACAATGAAACTGCTGAGATTTTCATTGAAAGGTTCCGACGGGAAGCCTTAAAAATGCCTCCTGGAACTCCAGCCGCTGTCACCATAGACACCTGTAAGGCAAATCTGTTGCCTATCATCAGCATGTGGACGGCGTCTACTCAGTTCCAAGACTGGCCATCCTTCATTGTCAATTCTAAAGCAGCTGAAGTTAGCGCCGACAAATTCAAGCAGCTAGGGGTACAAATGTCTAACCCCGACCGGGATGAACACCAGACATCGGGTGGTGGCAATCGCCAGAACAACCGCAAAGGAAAAGAAACTTTGAATATCAACTTCACAAACAAGAACAAAGAATCTTTGGCGGTCAACGTAGCTCCCCCTACGTCCACTTCTATTCCTTCAGCACCTCTAGCAAGGGAACCTCGTCCGAAAGTAGAATACTCTTTTGACGAGAATGATATAGTGAGCATCTTTGATTGCTTGATCAAAAGCAATAAGCTCCAGCCCCCAGATCCGAAGAAGCCTGATGAAGAAGGTAAGACTAATCATCCCAAGTACTGTGTTTATCACAGGTTCATTGGACATCCTACACGAGCATGTTATGTGCTCAAAGGCAAAATTCAAGAGCTGGTCAATGCTGGTGTTGTCACTCTACAGCAAGACGAGAAGACCGTTACCACAAATTGTTTACAAAAACAAAAGTATGAAACTTTATTGATACAAACTTTGTAAAAGATTACAACTTGAATTCTGGGAATGGTACAACTGTAGGAATCCAATCTAGATGACGATTGCTTTATCCGTTGGACGATGTGACCTTTGATGACAGAGCCTCCAAAGTTGAAGACAACTCTAGAATTGAAGGCAAAAAGCCTCGGAAATTGAAGGCAAAAGCCTCGGAAGAACGCAGCAGCACTTGGGCAAGAACTCCTGTACTCTCTGAACTTTAAAGTCTGATCTCTCTATGATCTGATCTCTGATCCCCTTGAATGGAGACTTGAAACTCTATTTATAGAGTTCTAGAAATAACTAACTTTTAGTTATTCTGGACTGCACATGATGGATTGCGCAGCAGTTGGATTGCGTAACAATGGACTGCGCAGGCAGTTGCTGGATCATGGGCCAACTGTCTTGGACACATGGCATCATTTGATTGAAATGCGCATGATCGTGCATAGACGGTTGCCACGTAATGAGCAATCGATGGCATGAATGCCATGTGTATTTTGTCATTTGTGTTGATAGAACGCGCACACTGAATTGCGCTGGCTTTGGATTGCGCAGACTTGGACCGCGCAGGAATGGATTGCGCTGCCAGCTGTCAGCCGTTCTCGAGCACTGTGCGGCACAATAAACGAATAGCCTCCTCGTTCTTCGTGCTGTCAGCTGTCAGGAAGATTTGATTGTGTCAGGTAATAATGATTTTTGCCACGTCAGCCTATGCGTTTGGGAGTGTGCGCAGTCTAGTGTGCGCAATCTGAAGGATGCGTAATCTGATGTCTGCGCAGTTCATCTGAAAGTTGTATTTCTTAATTTTCTGACTTTGTTGATGTGTGCAACTTGATTTTTTTAGGACCTACAAGACCCCCTTCAAAGTTTTCGAAAGTTGAATTTATTCAAAATTTCGAAATACTTTGAATTTTGAAATTGAAATCAATTTGCGCATGTAGTGAGCTGTCTGCGCAATCTGAGGGATTAGCCCAATTTCTAGGCGCAATCTAAGGCGGCCGTTTCGATTTGAAAAACTATAAATAGCTCTTCAATTCCTTCGAAGTGTTCTTTACTTGCTTTCTTCGTGCACTTGAGAGAAAAATTTCCGAGCTCTTTCTTCCTTTCTTCTCCGACGATCTCGATGGCTTCCCGACGATCCTCCGCCGCTGCTAAGGGCAAGGCCCCCGCCGAGTCATCGGCTAGGGCTGCGCGACGTGCTTCTCGTCACGAAATTGCTCATCCCGCGCTGTTAGGTAGATGACCTAATCAAAAACTCTTTTTAGAGTTTTGATTTTACTGTTTCTTCAGAATCCGTCTCTTTTTAGAGATGTGATCATACTGCGCCACCCTTTTATCTTGATCGCCATAACAAGTGGCTTAGAGAAAATGAGCTGCTTTTTGTCCTTGTTCCGACGTAAGTCGATAACAAGTGGCTCAGAAGAGGTGAGCTCCCTTTTATCTTGATCGCCATCAACCAATTTCTTTTGGACTGGTAAGTGAATAGCCAGTGGTTTAGAAGATTGAGGATGAGAAACGCGCCCTTTGACAGGTATGATGAGAGTGTCATTGGGTGCTACTTCTTGGTCTTCTTCAGTATCCATTGCCAATACCACTTTCATAAATTCTTCCTTGTACATACGAGCGTCGTTGCAATATGCTTCGACACCCTTGAAAGGATAAAGTTCTGCAACTTCTTTGTGAACTTGTCCTTTGTCATCAACATATTTAAAGCATTGATGAAGAGTCGATGGAACAACATTATGTTCATAGAGGAAGGGTCTTCCCAGAAGAGCGTTATAAGAACATCCGTGATTGTCGATGATATAAAAGGTCACCTTTGTGCGAAGATTGCCTATTTGGAGTTTTAGACGAATCTTACCCAAAGGTTCACTCCTTCCTTGGTTGAATCCCAAGATAGTAGTGATTGTACTTGAAAGACTATGAACTGGTATCTTCAATGTGTCCAACATCGTCTTTGGCATGATGCTGAGAGCAGACCCTGGATGTATCAAGATACGATCGACTTTCATTGAATCGACATATCCTGTATAGTAGAGAGGACGATCATGTCTATTATCCTCCAGCAGCATATCATCCTGAGTGAAAGTGATATTTGGAATCAACTCCAGGACACTATGACAGTGACGGCAAGAGACTGGTTCTGATTTTGGCTTTTTGAGGAGAGTTAAGCAAGTTTTAGCCTGCATCAGAGCTTCACTTAAAGTCTCTCGAGTCTCTTTGGAAAGGCGCAAGAGCTCTAAGATTGATAGCCTAGCCGGTGTATTGGCTAATTGGGCCAATATATCAAAGTTATACGGCTTTTCAAGTCCTGTAGGAGATAATTTCTTCAGGGGTTTATCAAAGCGGACTTGTTGCTTGCCTTTGTCAGTCGTCATTGGCTTGGAAGGAATAGGTACTACAACTGGTGAAGATGTAGAAGGGATCTCTTCAGTGGAAGCAGGTTGTGCTGGAGCAGGTTCAGAAGAAGAAGCAGGATTCTCTTGAGCTTCAAAATGATCTTTCAGATAGGCTTTCCCTGATCTGGTGCCTAAAAGAATTTCCTCGTCAACTATGGGGTCAAAAGATACCATGTTGCAAATCTTCGTCTTGCTTTTAGAACGACCTTTGAAGAGGAAACCTTGAACTCTGGAGCAAGATCGGGATGAATCCACATAATTTTGCCGTTGTCAAGAGACAAGGGGACGGGACCTTCATTTGGTGGAGGAGGAAGATTCTCAATCTCAAGAGTAGCTTTGGGAATAGGAATAACGCCATGTTGTACCATCTGTAGAGGAAAGTCACCGAACTGGACCGAAACCATGTTTGCAGTAACAGTCTTCTCATCTTGTTGTAGGGTAACGACACCAGCATTGACAAGCTCTTAAATTTTGCCCTTGAGCACGTAGCATGCTCGAGTGGGGTGTCCAATAAACCTGTGGTAGATACAATATTTAGGATGATCAGTCTTACCGACTTTATCAGGTTTCTTTGGATCTGGGAGCTGAATCTTGTTGCTTTTGAGTAAGCAATCAAAAATACTTGCAGTATCATTCTCGTCGAAGTAATATTCTACTTTCGGACGAGGTTCCCTCGGTTGCGGTACAGAAGGAGTGGAAGTGGATGTAGGCTGAGCTACATTAACAACTAGAGACTCTTTACTTTTCAGATTGATGTTCAGAGTCTTCTTGTTCTTGCGATTGTTCTGACGATTACCGCCACTTGAAGCCTGATGTTCATCCCGGTCGGGGTTAGACATTTGTACCCCCAACTGCTTGAACTTCTCAGCACTCACTTTCGCGGCTTTGGCGTTGACAATAAAGGATGGCCAATCTTGAAACTGAGCTGAGCCTGTCCACATGCTGATGATGGGCAAAAGATTTGCCTTACAGGTGTCTATAGTAACAGCAGCAGGAGTCCCTGGAGGCATTTTCAAGGCTTCTCGGCGGAACCGTTCGATGAAACTCTCAGCAGTTTCATTATATTTCTGTTTGATTTTGTTGAGGGTCGACATAGTCATGTCGTTGAATCCCTCATAGAATCGTTCCAGAAAGATTTGTTTAAGACCTGAGAAGGAAGTGATACAACCATCTGGCAAACTTCTATACCAATCATATGCTACGCCGGCTAAACAACCGACGAACACTCTGGTAAGATGGGCATCATTTGGTTGGAGTTGAACAGTCATTACCTCGAAGTGATTGATGAATTGGCTTGGTGAGGTGCTGCCATCAAACAAAGAGATCGTTGGGATCTTGTACTTTGGCAGGAACGGGACTTCCTTCCATTCAATTGGATAGGGCTACTTGATCCCTAATCTTTGCAAGTTGTCTTTCTCTTTGAAGGCTTCAAACTGAGTTCGCAAGAGTTTGACAGCTTCATTGGCGTCTTCCGATGACGAAGAAGGAGCAGGTTGATTCAGAGTAGTAGGAGGAATAGCATTGTAAGCACTACCTCCAGCCCCTGACTGACTGGGTGTAGTTTGAACTTGTACTTGTACATGAGGCATTTGAGGAGACACTACCCCCAGCCCAGCATTGACAGGTATCGAAGATGCTATGATCTCCGGACTTGCAGCAGGTACAGTCGGTGGTGTGGCATGTTGTGCCATTATGATAGAATGCATACTAGCAACCATTTCAGCCATGGTCTTTAGTTTGTCTTCAAGTGCAGCGATTCGCTGTTCTTGATTTGCTGAGGTTGAAGCATCTTGATCTTCATTGACAACATACGCCGTGACTTCTCTTGGTACAGTGGAAGACACTGTCTGTTCAGAGCTTTCGCTATATGCATCATAGTCGGAGAAAGAATCATCTCCTGACTGAGAGGTAGGAAGATAACTCGAAGGGTTTTGAGGAAGGTTCCTTTGACCGATTGTATCTCGGCTTCGGGAACGGGTATGTCGAAATACTTCTTCAGAAGATTCTTGAAGTAAATCCAAATACTGCTGGCTGGGTCGGCGAGGTTTGCCGTGCTTGGAGTACTTTCTACCCCAGTGTCCCGGGAAGTCATGTTGACAGAAGCGTACAAGACTTCATCTTCATCCTCTGACATAGGTTCAGATTTTGCAAAAGTCAAACGATCGAAGACAGATCATTTTGTTGTTTGACAACAACACTTGATGATGACTTTGTGATTGCAATGATAATAAGATGGTTGAACTGGAGGTGTTGAGACGTTGTCCCGCTTTTGCCTGAGATGTTCTCGGAGCTCGGGAACAGCAGCAGGACGAGGAAAACTCTGAGGGATCTGTTCTTTGATAATGTTCGGAACATGATTCCGATTCTTCAAATGTTTAGTCCCTTGAGTGTACAGGGAAGTGCTCACTTCATTAGCATAAGTGTCAGGATCTTTGACCATGGAAGTTTGTCTTTGATGTTTGATCTTTGGCATTAGTTGTTTGCGTTTCGCCGAAGTAGGCCTGTTGAGATAAGTCCTTAGATCTGTAAACTCACCCCCACGGGTTTTTGTTTGAGACACCAATAATTTTCCCTGTTTGGATCGGGATATTTTGAGAGTTGGGAGATCTTGGAACTCTGCTACCGGAGTAGACAGAATACCCCTTTGGTCATTACAAGTTCTCTTGTCATGAAGGAAAGAAGAATCCTTATTTGAAAGAGTTCTAGTACTGATTGGTGCAGAGGCACGTTCAGATTGATCTTCTACAGTAAAAACTGAAGAAGATTGAGAAAATACCAAAGGGCCTTTTTCTTTGTTTTGTGAAGAAGGGTTAGCTAAAGAGCGTTTACCTCTGTTGTCTTCCAAGTTATGAGACAAGGAAGTTTGAGAAAAGACCAACGGGCCTTTTCCTTTGACCTGAGGAGGAGGAGGAATAGCCAAAGGACTACCCCCAGTAGATTGTACAGGAGCAACAGGGTATTTTTGAGGAGGAACAGAGCTCTTCTCCTTGTTATGAGAAGAAGAGAGTTTAGCCAAAAGGCTGTCACTCTTGGATTGCGCAAGAGTAGCTTGCGCATGAATGGATGACGCACTAGTTTTGGCCACAGAAACTGTGGTTTGCGCATCAGGAGTTCTTGCTACAGAGTGCTTAGGATGGACTCTGGATGCTAGAGTATTGGTTTGCGCAAACAAATTGGCAGCCAATTGCGCTAGAGGCATAGCAGTCTTGCACTTAGCCAAGGCAGCATATGAAGTACTCTATATACTGGCAACAGCAGATTGTGCAGCAGTAGCAGAGTCAGATTGTGTAGCAGGCTTGGTGACAGAAGCCTTAGACTGCGCAGCAGTCTTGATGGCAGACTGCACAGGAGTCTTGCTGGCAGCATCAATAGACTGCGCAGCAGTCTTTGGGACCCACACTGGGTGCACTTTGCTTGTGGTAGAAGTGGTTGCAGTGCGAGGAGTGGTCTTGGAGGTGATCATGGCCACGTAGGCTGTCTGATTGATCTTCACAACCAGTGTCTTCTGCGTCTTTCCAACAGACGTTACGTCACATTGAGTTGTCACTTCCTCGTCGGAGAAGAAAGTCGTCCCCAGCAGAGTCGCCATTTTGTTTGCAAAAACAAAACTATGAAACTTTATTGATACAAACTTTGTAAAAGATTACAATTTGAATTCTGGGAATGGTACAACTGTAGGAATCCAATCTAGATGACGATTGCTTTATCCCTTGGACGATGTGAAATTTGAAGACGGAGCCTCTGAAGTTGAAGACAACTCTAGAATTGAAGGCAAAAAGCCTCGGAAATTGAAGGCAAAAGCCACGGAAGAACGCAACAGCACTTTGGCAAGAACTCCTCTACTCTCTGAACTTTAAAGTTTGATCTCTCTATGATCTGATCTCTGATCCCCTTGAATGGAGACTTGAAACTCTATTTATAGAGTTCTGGAAATAACTAACTTTTAGTTATTCTGGACTGCGCATGATGGATTGCGCAGCAGTTGGATTGCACAACAATGGACTGTACAGGCAGTTGCTGGATCATGGGCCAACCGTCTTGGACACATGGCATCATTTGATTGAAATACGCATGATCGTGCATAGACGGTTGCCACATAATGAGCAATCGATGGCATGAATGTCACGTGTATTTTGTTATTTGTGTTGATATAACGCGCACACTGAATTGTGCTGGCTTTGGATTACGCAGACTTGGACTGCGCAGGAATGGATTGTGCTGCCAGCAGTCAGCCGTTCTCGAGCGTTGTGCGGCGCAATAAACGAACAGCCTCATCGTTCTTCGTACTGTCAGCTGTCAGGAAGATTTGATTGTGTCAGGTAATGATGATTTTTGCCACGTCAGCCTGCGTGCTTGGGAGTGTGCGCAGTCTAGTGTGCGCAATCTGAAGGATGCGCAATCTGATGTCTGCGCAGTTCATCTGAAAGTTGTATTTCTTGATTTTCTGACTTTATTGATGTGTGCAACTTAATTTTTTAGGACCTACACAAATATGGTCTCATTTCAATTCGGTGACTTCCCACCCCAGATGGTACAGCACTGTGTCATTCCTATCCTCAAAGCTACTCTTGAGATCGAGAATCTCCCTCCTCCACGAAGTGAAGGTCTCGTCCCCTTGTCTCTTGACAATGGCGAGATTATGTGGATTCATCCAGATTTAGCCTCGGAGTTCGAACTTCCCTCTTCCTCCAAGAAGAAAGACCGCTCCAAAGGCAAGACAAAGATTTGTAATATGGTGTCTTTTGACCCCATAGTTGACGAGGAAATCTTATTGGGCACCAGATCAGGAAAAGCCTATCTAAAGGATTACCCCGAAGCTCAAGAGAATCCTGCTTCTTCTTCTGAGCCTGCTCCAGTGCAGCCTGCTTCCACTGAGGATATTCCTACTGCATCCTCACCAGTTGTAGAGTCTACCCCTTCCAAACTGACGGTAGCCGACAAAGGCAAACAACAAGTCCGCTTCGACAAACCATTGAAGAAGTCATCTCCCTCAGGACTTGAAAAGCCTTACAACTTTGATATCTTGGCCCAACTAGCCAATACACCGGCCCGGCTGTCAATCTTCGAGCTCTTGTGCCTCTCCAAAGAGACTCGGGAAACTCTGAGCGAGGCTCTCATGCAGGCAGAAACCTGTTTAGCGCTTCTGAAGAAGCCGAAAGCAGAGCCCGTCTCTTGCCTCCATTGTCATAGTGTGTTGGAGTTAATTCCAAACATAACTTTCACACAAGATGACATGCTGATGGAAGACAACAGGCACGACCGTCCTCTCTACTATACAGGATATGTCGACTCGATGAAAGTCGATCGTATTCTGATAGATCCAGGGTCTGCTCTCAGTATCATGCCGAAGACAATGTTGGATGCACTGAAGATTCCAGTGCATAGTCTTTCCAGTACAATCACCACCATCATTGGGTTCAATCAGGGAAGGAGTGAACCTCTAGGCAAGATTCGCCTAAAACTCCAAATAGGCAATCTTCGTACAAAGGTGACCTTTTACATCATTGACAATCATGGTTGTTCTTACAATGCATTTTTGGAAAGACCATTTTTGCACGAGCATAACATTGTCCCTTCGACTCTCCATCAATGTTTCAAATACGTTGATGACAATGGAGAGGTGCAAAAGGAGGTTGCTGATCTCTATCCTTTCAAAGGCGTCGAAGCATACTGCAACGATGCTCGTATGTACAAGGATGAATTCATGAAAGTTGTCTTGTCTCTAGACACTGAAGAAGAGCAAGAAACAGTGCCTAATAATACCCTTATCATACCTGTCAAAGGGCGTGTTTCTCGTCCTCAGTCCTCCAAGCCACTGGCTATCCACTTGCCAGTCCAGAAGCAATCAACTAATGATTATCAGGAACAAAGGAAGCTCACCTCTTCTGAGCCACTTGTTATTGACTTACGCCGTAACAAAGAAAAAAGGCAGCTCACCTCCTCTGAGCCACTTGTTATTGATTTATCTCATAACAAGGATAAAAGGGAGCTCACCTCCTCTGAGCCGCTTGTTATTGACCTCCGTCGTAACAAGGCCAATCCTCCTCCACGTTCTTCTTCTCCACCTCTTGTAATCAATCTGACCAAGCCTGCTAAGGCTAAAGGTCCTGCTGTAAATACAAATATACAAATCAATGAAGAAGCATCTACTTTCCAGTATACTGTTGTCATTTATCATGCTAAGTGCTATTTGGATATGTTAGATAGCTTTCAGTCATTTACCATGGGAGTTGTACAGTCTCTTCAAACAGAAGTCTTATTCGAACACCCAAAGGATTCATATCGTATTGTTCCTGCTCGTAAGAAATGCGAGAGTCTAATACTTTTTAGTAAAGGACCGGAACAACAATTCAGCTATACGGATGATAGCAAAGGTAATAATACGGGGCATCTTCAACTCCGTCGTTACAGTCAACAATCAAAAGATATCATCCGAAAGATGGGTTATGACTTCAAGAGTGGCCTCAACTACGGTAAGGATAGAAGAACTCCTATCCGTACAGTTGTTCCAAAAGGAAAGTCAGAGATATACTACAGCAGGACCAAAAGAGGTCTCGGATATGCTTCACCTCCAGTATTATCCCCAGCAGCTTCTGAATCTGATAGTGAAGAGCGTTCTAACTCTTCTGATTCCAGATCATGGGATTCTGATACCAGCATCGGTCAAGTTCATCGATTGACTGTATCTTCTAACATGGTCTCCGTCGAACTTCCAGAAGGCTATGAAGAGGATATTGAAAAAAATCCTGAAACAGATCCTTTGGCTCAACGAATGGATACCCAATGGGAATTCTGATTCGAACAACGGGAACCTCCTACTGAAGATCAATTGGTTCAAATTGATGTAGGAGAGAGCGGGTCACCTCGTCCAATATTCATCAGCAAGAACCTCCTAGAGGCGGATAAGCAAGAATTAATTCTTCTTATTAAAGAATACATTGATGTCTTTGCCTGGAGCTATGAAGACATGCCAGGACTAGATCCCAAAGTTGCTACTCACAAATTGAACATCTTGCCAAATGCAAAACCGGTCAAACAGCAACAACGGCGCTTCAAGCCAGAAATGATGGACGCAATCGACGATGAAGTAAAGAAGCTCATCGCTTGTGGCTTTATTCGAGAAGAGCAACATCCAGATTGGGTAGCCAATGTCGTCCCAGTTCTAAAGAAAATCAGCAAAGTTTGAGTCTGCATCGACTTTCGGGATCTTAATGAAGTATGCCCAAAAGATGAATTTCCTCTCCCTATCACGGATGTCATGATTGACAACAACTGTGGATTCGAGAGATTATCTTTCATGGACGGATTCTCCGGATACAATCAAATTCGGATGAATCCTGAAGACGAAAAACTTACTTCTTTTCGCACTCCTCGCGGAGTCTACTGCTATACTGTAATGCCATTTGGTCTCAAGAACGCTGGTGCAACATATCAACGAGCCATAAGTACCATCTTTCACGATCATCTGTGCAAGACTGTAGAATGCTACGTCGACGATATTGCTGTCAAAATTCGTCTAAAGGAAGATCACATCCAAGACTTGAGAACTATCTTCAATCTCATGCGCCAACATCAACTCAAAATGAATCCCACCAAGTCATTCTTGGGTGTCTCTAGTGGTAAATTTCTCGGCTTCGTCATTACCTCTAAGGATATACACGTGGATCCCGAGAAGATCAAAGCCGTTCAAGAGATGCGTCCTCCACGCAACCTAAAAGAGCTATAAGGATTCCAAGGTCGACTTGCGTACATCAGGAGATTCATTTCGAACCTGTCTGGACGCTGCAGACCATTTACTTAACTAATGAAGAAGGGTGTATCTTTCGTTTGGACCGAAGAATGTCAACGAGCGTTTGATGACATAAAGCAATATCTCATGAATCCACTAGTCTTGGTGCCACCAATCTCTGGCATACCATTCTTAATGTATGTCCGTGCTATGGACCATTCATTGGGTGCTTTACTTGTCCAAAAGAATAAAGAAGGCAACGAGCAAGCCATCTATTATCTCAGTCGTACTATGATTGGTACTGAATACCGTTATAGTCTGGTCGAAAAGGAATGCCTAGCTCTTATGTTTGTTGTTCAAAAAATGAGGCATTACATCATTGGCCAAACTATTCATGTCATATCCCGAGTTAATCCTCTTCGGGTACTGATGAAAAAGCCTAGCACACTCAATTCTCGGCTGGCTACATGGGCTATTCTGCTAGCCCAATATGACATGGTATATGTTCCTCAAAAATCTGTCAAAGGTCAAGCACTGGCGGATTTCTTAGCAGCTCATCCTGTTCCAGAGACATCCAAACTCTATGAAAAAATTCCAGAAGAGACTTTGGAATCTAATACAATCTCTGAAGAATTTCCTACTTGGCGTCTATTCTTTGACGGTGCATCCAGGATTGGACCCAATGGTGCCATTGTCGCAGGAGTTGGAGTTGTCCTTGTTTCTCCAGACGGGTCAGCTATTCAAAGAGCATACTCCCTAGATGAGCCTTGCTCCAACAATATGGCAGAGTACAATGTTCTACTCATTGTCCTTCAGCTAGCCAAGCAACTTGACGTCGAGTATCTTGAAGTCTATGGTGACTCTAAACTGGTTGTTAATTAGGTTAGAGGGACTTATGAAGTTCGTCATCAAGATCTAGTACCTTACTATGAAGCAGCAATTAATATGGCCATATCATTCAAAGCCTTCTTCATCGAATATGTACGACGAGCTTGCAATACTGAAGCCGATGCTTTGGCTAATCTTGCAGCAGTTTTAGCCATCCCTATCAAAAGACAGCAGGTGGAGGTTATCTCTAACCGGGAATTGTTCTGCATCGAAAACAATCATAATATTGAGTTCAGTAATCTTAGTAAAGTCAATGTCATCAGTGAAGATTGGAGAACTCCCTTCATCGACTTCGTAGTTCATGACATACTCCCTGAAGATCCCAAGGAGGCTACGAGTATTCGTCGACGTTCCCTGCGATTCTACTACAATCAGACCACCAAAACTCTTTATCGGCAAACTTATGACGGCCTACTCTTACGCTGTCTTGCTGGTGATGAAGCAAAGCAAGTATTGCGTGAAGCTCACGACGGTGTCTGCGGAGCACATCAACCCGGTACTAAGCTACAAGATCGCATCCGACGCATGGGTTACTACTGGCCCTCTATGGTATCTGATGCTATCGAATATACGAGGAAATGTCGAGCTTGTCAAATCCACGCAGACTTATTCATCAATCGTCAGAATTCTATCATCCGACTGCCGCTTCCTGGCCTTTTAAAGCTTGGGGCATAGACATCATCGGTCCCATCAATCCTCCTTCTTCTAGAAGACATCGATTTATACTGGCAATAACCGATTACTTCTCCAAATGGGCCGAAGCTATACCATTGGCTGAAGTCAAGCCCAGCAGTGTCATCAACTTTGTCAAACATCATGTCATCTATAGATTTGGTGTACCTCGATGGATCATTCATGATAACGGACCTCAATTCATCAGCCAAAAGTTCACAAGGTTCTGTGACGATCATCGGATTGATAATGTCGCTTCGACAGCCTACAATCCTGCTGCTAATGGCTTAGCTGAAGCTTTCAACAAGACTATCATCAAGATCCTTAAGAAGTTTACGTCTACTAACAAACGAAACTGGAGTGAAAAGCTTGGAGAATGTCTTTGGGCCTATCGTACTACGGTCCGCAATCCTACAGGCTGTACACCCTTCTCTTTGGTGTATGGCTGTGAAGCAGTTCTACCTCTAGAACTCCAAATTCCGTCTTTGAGAATTGCTATCGCCAACGAACTCACGACAGAGAATAACGATCTTCTTCGACTTCAAGAGTTAGAAGCGCTCGATGAGAAACGGTTAATGGCTCAACAGCATATTGAGTTATACCAAGCCCGCATCTCAAAGACTTTCAACCGCAAAGTTAAGGTCAGAGCTTTTCAGAAAGGAGAACTCGTTCTAACAGTCAGATGTCCTATGACTATAACTCACTCAAGCAAAGTCAAGTTTGATGCAAAGTGGGAAGGTCCATATATCGTGAGCAAAGTCTTCTCAAATGGAGCCTACCAACTCACAGAGCTAGACGGTCGAGTTGCAATAATGCCTATCAATGGCAAATTCCTCAAGAAATATTATGTATAAATGTAACAGACATTGATTGTAATTATCAGACAAGTTCATAAATAAAATTCAGTTTTATTTCATCTTGAATGATAGTACATAATATCAAGGAAGGTCACTATTATCCTTCTCGAAATTAGGACGCGGGCCACTACCGTCCTTATCAAAATATGATCAGCAAAAGAGTCGAGAACATTCTTGCTGGAACCCACCAGGAACTTGCAAGCAGCCATCCTCATGGCTTCTTCTTCTTCAGTCTTTCCTGGTTCGAGAAGGAAGTCCAAGATGTCCTTTGGCAGTTTGGGAGCAAATGAACCTTTGCCCGCTGCCATCTGCTTTAGTTGAGCCGGTTCGACTGGATGTTCCTCAGTACCTGCTTCCACCTTCGAGGCAATCTCAGCCTTCTTGGATGTGTCACGACCCGCACCCAAGAGTAAGGGCACGAGAAGTGGGTACGTCCAGCCTACGCCGCAGTGTCGGCGGTAGAACGTTGTCCTAGGTCACAACATCTAACAATATATAATGCCAGGCAGTTCATACTCCCCGAATGGGGGTGACATAGCAGTAAAACTCAATCACAACTAAGAAAGAGATAGCACGATATGAAATAGAACTCAAGAAAATAAATAGATGAAAAGTAGTCTAAGATGATCCCAGCAATATCCAGAAGTACATGGTCTCAGAAAGAGAATGAAAGAATATATACAACTCTGAAGAAAGGGCTGGTGGCGGTGGTTGGTGACGAGGACGTCGGACGGAGCGGGGGTGGCGCTTGGCCGGAGTTAGGGTTCCGGTGGGTTGTCGAAGAAGAAAGGGCTGCTTGGGGTTGTCGTGGGGCTTCGTAGTGGTTCTGGGCGGTGTGGGGTGACTCTGGCCGTCGAGGGGGGTCTTTAAATAGGGTTTGAGGTCGGTCTTATGGCGGTTGGGCAGCCGGAAATGGCGGAGAGGGCAGCGTCGGTGAGTCGGTTGGGCAGCCGAGCGAGTCAGAGGAGAGAGGGTGTCGGTCGGGGGGGGGGTTGAGGGTTTTGCAATTAGGTCCCCTTAGAATTAGGATTTACATAATAGGTCTAAACAGTAACAAATGCAAATTATAGTTTGCATAACAGAATTTAAACAATTTCTAAATTGCAAACTACTATAAAATACAATTTAATAAATTGCATATTGATATTAAAATAATTCTAAAAATTACAAAGTGATATTAAAACAATTCAGCAAATTGCAAAATGATATTAAAATATTTTAAAAAATTTACAAATCAATATTTTTGTATTAAAAACTCATTTAAAAATCATTTAAAAATTCTAGAAAAATTCATAAAAATCCTAATAATTATTTTAAGGCTAAAATTAACATTAATAATTAATTAACACTAATTAAAAAAAAATTTGAAAATCAGGGGCTTACAAGTCTTCCCTCCTTGAAAAATTTCGTCCTCGAAATTTATAAGAACTGAAGACACGCAAGGTATCTAACGTTAAAAAATAATTACAGCGATGACTAAGGCTATCTCCTAATGATGGAACGTCTATGAAACAGGTCTACTGGTCAATGGTTTGGTCTCATGGGTGCAGTTACTAAATGATGGTTTGGCATGAGTCTAGTGATAGGTAACTTAATGAGGCACTAGAATCAAACAGTCATATGCAAATAAATCCAACCTGTGGCACCGTCTGTCAAGTATTCTGGCTCTGGGCCCTGTACTGGTACTGCTGCCTGGATGGCTAAAGGGTATGCTCTCCCTGAAGGTCCTCTGGTAAATGGCTTCGCCTTCTGGCACTCCCGAATCATATGGGTGGAAGACCCGCAAGCAAGACACTGGCTCAATTTCTTCCTACAGATGGAGACATCGTGCCCTGGCTTTTTGCAGAAGGCACAAGAGACCCACTTCTGCTGCTGGTGTCCCGGATCTCGGGCAAATGATAACTGATGCTGAGGATGAGCTGGTGGAGAATAGGCCTGCTGGTGCTGGGTAGTCGTCCTCTGCTGGAAAGTCTGGCGCTTGGACGGCCCGTCATGATGTGTGGTAGCTGGCCTCTTGCAAGACAAAAGACGCTCCTCGATACCTCGGGCTCTCTCCAGTAGCTGGTAGTAGTCTGTGATCCCGTTGGCCACTAGTAAGATGCTAATGTCCGGGACAAGACCATGGCAGAATCTGCGAGCCATCTCCTCCGGGTCGGCTACTAACTCGGGGCAAAACGACTGAGTCTGCTAAACTCACCTGCGTACTCATCGACTGTACGGCTCCCCTGTTGCAGGTTCTGGAATTGCAATCCCATGGCAACTCTAGCGGTGGTGGAGAAGAACTTCCTCTTGAACTGGATCTTGAATTGCTCCCAGTTTCCTCTGCCGCCAATGAACATCGTCTCATTTCTGAACCAGACCCCTGCCAGGTCTGCTAACAAAAATCCTGCTGCCTCGACCCAAAGATCGTCAGGTAATCTAGCCCCTATGAGCTTCCTCTCTACGGAATCTAACCAGTCATCAGCTACAACTATGCCTTCCGTCCCAAGAAACTCCTTCGGTTTTAGGTTCATAAAACTCTTGATACTACCTAGCCTCAATTGATGTTCTATAGGTTGCGAGACGGGGGTATGCTGAGTATTCAGGAGCCCCTGGATCAAAGCCAGTAATTGGGTTCCGTCGAGGGAAACAACAGTCTGGGGAGGTATGATAGGAGGTGGGGGTGGTATACCGTCACCTGAGGTGGCAGAATCGGGAGAGTGTGTAGGGTCCATCTATTTATAAAAGACAAAGGAATTATAAGAATAAAGCAAGCAATCATAAGCAAACAATTTAGTTACACTACTGGTCCTATGCTGTGATGAGTTTTCCTATGTTGCAATCCTAAAATTCCTCTAGGTGTTCTAGATGTTGTTCCTAGTGTTATCTAGTTATCCTTAATTTCTGCAGGCGTGCTTGGTACAGTAACGTAACCAAACAACTTTAGTCAGGACCTTGCATGGGCCGCCAAAAAAACATGTCACGACCCGTTACCCAAATTGTTGGGCCGGGCCGAGCCATGTCCAGCCTACGCTTAAGATAAAGCGCAGTAAGCTGTTCTAGACAGTCAGGTAGTAATGATAAATGTGCTAATAATTAAGATAGTTTAAGAATGATCACAACACAGCTTCTATATAGATGAAAAACCACTAAGTTGATAATAATACAAACCAAAATGTAAGACTGGAGACAAGGTCCAGTTTAAAGGTACAAAACAGCGTCTGTGATAATAACCCAACACTAAGTCAAACTAAGCAGCTAAGCAGGATTCCCTGCTGGAATATCCTCAACTGGAGCTCCATAGTACGGGTCACAAAGCATTTCTTCCTCGGTCAAAATACCTACAACGTTATCCTGTCAGGACGGGAGCAAGTACAACCTCTACTACTAAAGTACTGAATGTATAATGCAAGAGATGTACAACAGGAACATGGTATGATAAGACTGAAAAATAGACATACTGGAATCAGGATAAATCATATAAAGTGGAAATCATGGTATATCTTGATTATCATTTTAAGACACTCTTGTCAATTGTGGCATGTGTACATTATGTATTAAAACTGGGGCATGTATGAGATCGGTCAATAAGTGCTATGCTAGTTTACTGCAATGTACGTATGTACATTCCACAAGTCCAGAAACTACATTGTTAGTTTACTGCAATGTACGTAAGTACATTCCACAAGTCCAGAAACTACATTCTCAGTTTACTGCAATGTACGTATGTACATTCCACAAGTCCAGAAACCGCACTGTTAGTTTACTGCAATGTACGTATGTACATTCCACAAGTCCAGAAACTACACGATTAGCATACTGCAATGTAAGTGAGTACATTCCACGAGTCCAGTAACTATACTATCAACTCTCTCATAACCCAGTAATCATCATGTAAAAGATACGGGAAATAGTGTAAAGCATGGTGGGAACTGACAATAGTATGAAACATGTTATGATTTGACTTGCTACTCCAAGGATCAGCATTCACATGGGTTGATTAACATTCTTTTATCACATAACAGTGTTTTAACATGTACAATTAACAAAAGACTTGCAACTGGATTAATGGTAATTTACAAGGTTGTCACATGTACTTAACATTAAAAGACAGTAAATGAGTTTGTAGATGTACTTGCCTCTAGCAAAACAAGCTGCGATAAAAGTGCTATGGATGTCTGGTAACTCGTCACTGTAGAAATACATACAATAACTTAGCTTTTACACTAAGCTAAAACACTAGGACACTAATCTGGTGCGACACGACTTGTGATTGGGCACTTAGCCAAAATAATAACTTGGCCTAGGAGACCAATGTGGGGTGACACACTATGTTAACTAACTTTCTAGGGTCTTTACACTAGTGAGGGGTGGGGTTCAACACGACTAAAACTCCAAATAACACAAAAAGCTACAAGTCGTAATTAATCAATAAATAAATCAGAAGATCATTGTGTTCCAACAATTTTTAAAGTAGACAAAAAGCCTAGTTTTGCATAAAACAAAGTACCAAAACGATCCTTGCTAACTATAGAAATTTATTATAATTTTTCTGGGATTTATTAACCAGTACAAATATTTTATAAAAATCAGTTTTCCTAAGTATACAGAAAGTGAGTTTTGGTTTCATATGCCAAACTAGAGGCAAAACAGTAATTTAATTACTACAAAAATTATACTAAATTAGCCAACTTAACAAAGTATCTAAAAACTATTTTTCCATAATTTTAGCAATACTCTAAGTATTTTTAGAAAATCATAAAACAGCTATGTACAATAATAATTAATTATCTGCGTATTTTGTCCATGTATATAATTTGAACCAAAGTTCAAATACATGACTCAAGACCATGTATCAAGTCCAATATGACTTGTACAAGTCTAAAATGTGTGAAAACACATTTGGGCCCAAAAACCCATACTAGGCTTGGACACCAAATGGTTGCAGTATTTAAATACAGTAATAATACAATTGGTAATGGTACAAAATAATATTATTATTTTAATAAGGTAAAACTATGTATAGTAAAAATATACATACTTATGATTTAAAAGTACATATATGTATATAAGAAATACTTAATTTATAAGTATACATATATATATACAAAAAAAAATATATATATATATATATATATAAGAAAACACTAAAGATAAAGTGTATATATATAATATATATATACATAGGAAAATGTATACATATTTACATATATATATATATAAAATCTACTAACTATAAAATATATATACATATATATAAAATACTGTAAATACAGTATATATACATATATATATAAATACTAATATATATATATACATATACATATATATATATATATATATATATATATATATATATATATATATATATATATATATAAAACACAAAAGAAAAGAAAAGAAAAAGAAAAGAAAAGGAAACAGAAACAACAGAGGGGCTCGAGCTCGAGCCTCTGGAAAGCACAGGGGGGGGTTTTACAACGCACGGGCTGGCCAGTAGGCCAGTCCGGTTCTGCTGTTAGGATAGGGTTCCTAATTCTTTTAATTCGTTTTAGGTTAACATTATATAAAAAAGAAATAAAATAAAACATGAGCCTGTGTCCGGACAGTTAGGGACACAGGCATCCTCGTGTCCTAGGCCTGCACGACACGCACGAGTTTAATCTCGCGTGTCCAGTTCTAACAAAAGTGTTCGCCAGGACACGGCGAACAACATATGTGTGCACGAGACACATGCGACACGAAAAGAGGATGACACGTACGTGTCCGGTCGACGAGTGAACTTTCGGGGCGGCGAACGGACGGAGACGACGTCGTGGCGGGTGGCGCTTGGGTGGCGCCGAAACCAGCACGACGAGGCGAACAAGTTGGTGGCGGTGGTTGGTGACGAGGACGTCGGACGGAGCGGGGGTGGCGCTTGGCCGGAGTTAGGGTTCCGGTGGGTTGTCGAAGAAGAAAGGGCTGCTTGGGGTTGTCGTGGGGCTTCGTAGTGGTTCTGGGCGGTGTGGGGTGACTCTGGCCGTCGAGGGGGGTCTTTAAATAGGGTTTGAGGTCGGTCTTATGGCGGTTGGGACAGCCGGAAATGGCGGATGAGGGCAGCGTCGGTGAGTCGGTTGGGCAGCCGAGCGAGTCAGAGGAGAGAGGGTGTCGGTCGGGGGGGGGGTTGAGGGTTTTGCAATTAGGTCCCCTTAGAATTAGGATTTACATAATAGGTCTAAACAGTAACAAATGCAAATTATAGTTTGCATAACAGAATTTAAACAATTTCTAAATTGCAAACTACTATAAAATACAATTTAATAAATTGCATATTGATATTAAAATAATTCTAAAAATTACAAAGTGATATTAAAACAATTCAACAAATTGCAAAATGATATTAAAATATTTTAAAAAATTTACAAATCAATATTTTTGTATTAAAAACTCATTTAAAAATCATTTAAAAATTCTAGAAAAATTCATAAAAATCCTAATAATTATTTTAAGGCTAAAATTAACATTAATAATTAATTAGCACTAATAATAAAAAAAATTTGAAAATCAGGGGCTTACACCAGCTGCTTTCATGGATCTGATGAACCGAGTCTTCCGACCCTCAATTGATAAATTCGTAGTCGTGTTTATCGACGATATCCTTATCTACTCAAAGAATCGAGAAGAGCATGCAGAACACTTGAAGACGGTATCGCAGACTCTGCGTAAAAACAAATTATATGCCAAGCGGAGTAAATACGAGTTCTGGATGTGTCCCGTTTTCGATAGGCGACGGACTTCATAATATACTTGCGCCAAGTCAGATCGGTCGGGAACTTAAATGGCCATCTGACTCGGTCGCTGAGCTTAGTAAACGATAACCCTTGCGGCATCGATCAAATCAATTTGGACGAATATTACGAGAATCGATCCAACTAATGGAACGACTTTATTGGAATAAGTCTTAGATACAGTGGGCTGCATCTCGGCGAGTAAGCTCTATATAAGAGCCTTCGATGGGACCGAACATTTGTATGGTTTTCTTGGAGCTTTTGCCGCTTGGTTTTGATGAAAGTGCTTTTACATCGTTTTTGAATGCAATCTACGAATTTCGAAGAGAAAGAATGAAGAAGGAATTCTAACTAAGTGTTGGTGCCAATGCAGGAGCTCGCGTAACTAAAGCTTGAACGTTGCGAAGCACTTCGATGTTTGGCACGATCAAAGTACTTGGTGGGTGATTTGGCCCCTTCTTTTCTACTCTGTCCTGCAAAAGAAATTACTTTGCCTCAAATTCATTCAAATCGATGATGCAAAGTTAAATGCATGCCAATCTACCAAGGTCAAGAACTCGGGAAAAACGTATCGATTTAGAGTAATCTACTCTCAAAATAAGTTTCGTACCAAAACGAGAAAGTTTAAGGTTCTAGTAAAAAGATGGACTATTTCACGTGCTGTAAAATAATATGAAACGTCGATCGTGGCTTATGATGCCTCGGGCAATTTGGTGCCTATGGGATGCTAAATCGAGAGTACGGCTTTGGGGAAAATGAATCATTGCATGAGTTAAGAGAAATGATAATGCCGTTCAATATGTCTGTGCTATACAAATCTGTTGTATATATTAAACTGTTCACGCATTGGCATGGTCATGGACAGCTTGTGCACAAGTCATTTTCCTCGAAACGGTATCCAGAGCATCGGAACCGATTCGTCCTAGGAGGAATAATTTATCGTGCTTTGGCGTGAGGCATGCGGGACCTTCAGTAAGGCTTAACCTAGGCTGAAAGGGTAGCATCACATGCCAATTTCGATTAAGTCCCAAGTGGTGTGTAACACCAATGACCACATATAAGATAGTAGCATGCTCACCTATTGTCTTATGTATAATTATATTTCTGTTTTATGCAGGGACGAGCACGGCCGTGGTAAGAATTGTGATAAATCTTTATGTTTTACTGTATGCTTTATCACTTCAAAGATGGCTATCGATATGAACTGAATTTATTTAGTTCTAATAGAAAGAAAATTCTAAAGCATGCCTACCTTAACAATCAGAGTCGGTTTAGACGAGTGTGTTTGTCTTGTCCACTTAGCAAGTGTGCTAACCACCTCCCCAATTCTCCAGGTGCGGCGAGAGCTCTAAACTAAAGCTGAAGTGCATAGAGATTTTGAAGCTCTTCCTATTCTGAAGTATTTTGAAGCCAATTCATCGTAGGCTTATGTATAAATGGGTGAATGTATGGAACGACAAGTGTTAGTTCAGCAGCTTGTCGAGTATATTTCTTTTGTTTCAATCAATGTAGCCGTAACGACATCCAATGCAATTACGACTTTCACTTCGTTGCAAGTTATGAATGAAAAGCATATTTTTATCTTCCTAAACTACGTCTTATATTATGATGTGATTTGTGAAGTTTAACTTGGTATTTCAATATAAAAATCAACGTAACGTTCTTGCCTTGTACGAGTGCAATTCCAGACTCGTACGGCATCACGCCTAGCGAGGACGATCGATTCGCATAAAAATACCGAGGAAAATGGTATGTCGACTCGGGGCGTGACACTGGATGAGTAGTATGATACACCTCGGACAAGTAATCTCTGCCGAAGGCGTCGCGGTGGACCAAAAAGATTGAAGTGGTGGTAGGTTGGAAATGACTTACCTTGGTTAGCGATATTCGGGTTTTCTGGACTTAGCTGTAGTGCCCCGTCCCGCTCAGTCAATCAGAGGAATCAAAATACCGACGGCGTTCGGAATTAGCATGCAACGGCGACTTGAAGGTCACTCAGTCGAGGCGACTCCTCGCTCAGGTGGAGTAGTTTTGGTGAACTTGCCTCATCTTAGCTTTTATATAATAAATCGTATGTTTTAACTCGCACAAGTAGGCTTGATAATAAAAGAGACGAATCCACGTAGCTAAAGAGAATAATCCGACAGGTCGAATTGAGTTAGAATATGGAAAGGTCCAATGGTCGACTTAGATTGGTGCACGGCGTGCTTTGAAAATGACACTCGTCCTTCGTCTCGTTGCTTGGGAGAAGAAAATTTGGTTTCGCCACAAGCTAAGAGTTAGCCAAATTCATAGGCGTCGCCCGCATAAATGCTTCATAAAGCATGCACGGTCTCTTCGCCCAAGGCATGGCACAGCCTTTGCTCGCCGACGGGTTAAGTTGTATTGCACGACTTCTGGCATAAGTCTAGGCACCCCAAATATCTTGGTTGTTCAAAGTCGAATGCGCATGACACGTTCCCACGATGCAAGGCTTGACGCAGCCCTTGCTCGTCAAGTTGTTGTAAAGTAAGTTAGGTAAGTTATGTTAAGCTATCATGAGTAGTAGCAAGCAAGGTCCTATGAGTTTTACAGCTGGGTATAACCACATAGTCACGATCGTAAGGCCCGTCATATAGAGTATGACTTGGGCGTGGTGTCACATAGAGTTTCAAGTTAGTTTAAGACATGATGGCAGACTTAGTGTTTTAAGGCATGGGCCACGGTTGATTCATTGAGTTTGGAAAGTGCTTCAAATAATTGTTCTTGAGTTGAGTGAAATGATAGGGCAAGAAAGAAGAATGCTCGCGACTGGGTCGTCGAGGCAAAAAAGAAGAATGCTTGACTGGGTCATCGAGGCAAGGTCACAGATGTGAGAAGTATTGAACTTGGCCCTGAAAGAGATGGTAACACTAGAAGTAGATTGACTGTATGAGACGTCAGTTCGAGTCGAGTCTTGTATGGTCATTGGACAACTTGTACAAGGTAAAATAAACTGTTTCTCGAACGGCAACCCAGACGACCCATGGGAACCGTTGTGATGGTAGACATTCGTAGCTGTACTGGATGACCGTATGGGTTACAGGGACTTACAGCGGAGCTCGCTACTGCTGGCAAGGGGGTCCGTCTAATCAAAAGCTACAAAGGGAGTCATTATAGCGCTGGCGCTAGTGACTAGTTCATATAAATGAGTCGACATAGGCGGCGATCCGCGTTTATGCCTTTAGATTGAGTCGAGTATTGTGTTCACTATATCAATAAGTCGAGTCGAATGCGTGCACGATCAAAAGACAATGTTTGGGCCTAAGATTTGGCTGCAACGAAGACACCGTGCTTCGGCACGAGATGTGGCATCGAGTCTTGAGTTGTCGGCATATAAGTTGCAAAAGTTGGTTGAGTTGTCTTGAGTTTAAGTCAGGAAACGTCGTAAGGTAAAGTCGGTCGAGTGACACTTAACCCACAAGTCTTGATTGGGTCAGTTGGTGATCAAAGTAGCACGGTCTCAATGGTTAAGTCACACTGAGTTGCGAGGCACGGCCTCAATATGGATTTGTAGCACGGTCATATGGAAATGGAGTCTCACCGTGTAGTTGTGTCTCTAATTTTGGGCCGTAAAGCAAACACGACTTGATAGGTTAACGTTGATGTTCAAGCACGGGATGGTCTAGAGACACAAAATAGGCCAAGGCGTCGGTCCTAAAATAATCCTAAGGTAAGACTAGAAAGACAATTGATAAGAAGGGACTATGTTGCACAAAGTAAACAAATGTGTGGTTTTGTATGGGTGGGCGCGGAGCTCATTCTACCAGTACAGTTGAGTACTGACACCCACATAGTTTTCATGTGCAGGCACAGGTAGAAGCTCGTGGCGCGGAGCTCGCTTGGATGCGTCGAGGCACAAATTTCTTTGGCGATTCGAAGCGTGCGGCCGCATGGAGTCAAGACTTATAGGGACATAATGTATGGACGTCGCTTCCGAAGCACCCTCTGGATCGACAAATGTAAATTGAGAGAAGAGAGAGCTGAGTGATTTGTAATGTGAGATGAGTGAACTTAGTGACTTGTAATCTTGGCCTTTCGCCCTATTGTAATCCTTGTTACAATATCAATAAAGAGCTTCTTGAATGACTTGTGTTTTGTTCTAAATTTCCGCTGGCATATTCAATGTCTCTGCTTGGGACTTCTGTACGACGACCCCGTCGCAGCCGCTGTAATCGGCCGTTATGGAATCTGCCTTGCACGAGCGCAATCTAGGCTCGTGCGGTATCAGCCTTAGCGAGGACGATCGCTCCTACGGGAGCGGGGCGTGACATTAGCAGGCTACTACCAAAGCTTCGTGCGGAGCTTTCCAAAACTAGCATCGCCTCTGACTCGCCTCACCCAGAAGAGAGTAGTATTTGAATGGAGTGACGACTGTGAACCCAGCTTTTAAGAGTTGAAGCAACGGCTCATCTCAGCTCCAATCTCGCACTTAGATGGTCCAGAACGCTTTCAGATATTCAGCGACGCATCGGAAACTAGCCTCGGGTGCGTACTCATATAGAAAGATAAAGCCATCTCCTACGCTTCACGACAGTTGAAGCAGTACGAGAAAAACTATTCGATGCATGACCTAGAATTGGCGGCGATCGTGTTTGTATTGAAACTCTGGCAGCACTACCTCTATGGTGTGGCTTGCAGAATCTACACAGATCATAAAAGCCTAAAATACTTGTTTATGCAATGAGAACTCAACTTACGGCAGTGATGTTGGCTCGAACTCATAAAATGTTACGAGCTAACGATCGAGTAGACGCTGGGCAAGGGAAACGTTGTAGCCGACGCTGAGCAGAATGTTTATGGGATCACTGGCATAAATAATGAGATACGGTGAGACCTTGAAGCGATAGGTATCAAACTCAAAATTGAGTATCGACACCTGCACCTAGCTCAGTTAAAGTTAGGGTCGAGCCTGCTTAGCAAAATAAAGACGCACAAAAGACGATTCATTCATGAAGAAGATGCGAGCTGATTTCAACAGAAGGGCGACTGACTTTGCGGAAGATGGAGATGGGACAACGACTAAAAAGAAGGCTATATTCCTAAAACTGTCAAACTCAGAAAAGAAATTCTGATGGAGGCACATTATATGAAGTACTGTTACATCCTGGAAGCAGCAAGATGTACAAGGACTTGCGCACAAACTTTGGTGGCACGGCATGAAAAAGACGTGGCTACTTTCGTCGCAGTGTATGGCGTATCAGCAAATGAAGACAGAACACCAAAGGCCACGCGGACAGCTGCAGAACCTCGACATTATCGAGTGGAAGTGGGACAACATCTTGATGGATTTATTGTAGGATTTTCGAAGACGACGGAGAATGATGATTTGGGTCATTGTTGATAGATTGACCAAGTCGGCTCACTTCATCGCAATTAAAGTAGGATGGAGCATCGATCGGTTAGCGCAAATCTATATCGATGAGATTGTTCGACTGCAGGGGTACCGACCACAATAATTTGGACAGAGATGGCAATTTCTATTGCATTTAGACGAGCCTACAAGCGCGATGGGGACCAAACTAAATTTTAGTTCTGCGTACCACCCCCAGACAAACGGTCAGATGGAGAGGTAAATCAAATCTTAGAGAATATGTTGCGTTGTGTGCGATCGATCTAAAGACTAGTTGGGATACGCATTTGTCGCTTGCGGTATTTGCGTATAACAATAGTTATCAGTCAAGCATTCAGATGGCTCCATATGAAGCGCTCTACAGGAGGAAGTGTTGTTCTCCAATATGCTGGGACGAAGTCGAAGAGCGATAAGTGCTCGACCAGAACTGGTGGAGCAGGTCATCGAAAAGGTCCGCTTGATTGAGATAGACTCCGTATCGCATAAAGTCGACAAAAGAGCTACGCAATTCTTCATCGGCGACGCTAGAATTTTTGGTCGGACCATGTGTTTCTGAAAGTAACGCCCATGCGTGACGTGATGTTCGGCGTTAAAAGAAAATTGAGCCCGAGATTTGTAGGCCCCTTCGAGATCATCGAGCGAGTTGCAACGGTTGCTTATCGGATCGTACTACCTCTGTCTTAGCTGATGTGCATGATTTTCCACATTTTATAGCTTCAAAATTATGTGCACGATCCAAGTCACGTGGTTAGCTTCGATCAGTTGGAGCTACGTACTGACTTGTCTTACTCGGAGGAGCCTATTCAAATTTTGGACCGTAAGGATAAGGTATTACGAAATCGATCGTTGTCCTTGGTCCGCGTGCTTTGGCGGAACCATTCAGTTGAAGAGTCAACATGGGAAATAGAGGCGGAGATGAAGGAGAAGTATCCTTCGTTATTTGCCTAATTTAAGGTCAGACCCTTGTTCTTAAGTTTTAGAATGAATCTTTTTCTTAGTAGTATATTATGTAGTATCCCGCTTTCGATAGTCGACAGACTTTGTAATATGCTTGCACCGAGCCAGATCGGAAACTTAGATGGCCATCTGACTCGATCGCTGAGCTTGGTAAACAATAACACCTTGTGGCATCGATCAAATCAATTTGGACGAATGTTACGAGAATTGTCCAATTCATGGAACGGCTTCTGTTGAAATAAGTTCTAGATGCAGCAGACTGCGTCTCGGCGAGTGAGCTCTATATAAGAGTCCCTTCGACAGGACCGGACTGTTGTAGTTTTCTTGGAGCTTTTACCGCTTGGTTTTGATGAAAGTTCTTTCGCGTCATTTTTTGAATGCAATCTACATATATCGAAGCGGAGGAATAAAGAAGGAATCCTAACTAACTGTTGGTGCTATTACAGGAGCTCGAACTAAAGCTTGAACATTGTGAAGCGCTTCGACGGTCGGCATGATCAAAGTACTTGGTGGATGATTCGGCCCCTTCTTTTCTACTCTGTCCCTCAAACGAAATTTCTTTGCCTCGAACTTATTCAAATCGACGATGACAAGTTAAATACATACCAATCCACTAAGATCAAGAACTTAGGAAAAACGTATCGATTTAGAGTAATCTACTCTAAAAATATAAGTTTCGTACCAAAACGAGAAAGTTTAAGGTTCTAGTAGAAAGATAGACTTTTACGTGCTGCAAAATAATGTGAAACGTCGATCGTGGCTTATGATGCCTCGGGCAATTTGATGCCTACGAGACACTAAATCGGGAGTACGGCTTTGGAGAAAATGAATCGTTGCATGAGTTGGAAAAAAATGATAATGTCGTTCAATACTGTTTGTTTGCATATTTTAAACTGTTCACGCATTGGCATAGTCATGGACAGCTTGTGCACAAGTTTGACTTTCCTTGAATCGGTATCCGGGGCATCGGTATCGAATTAACCTAGGGAGAATGAACAATCATGCTTCGGTATTGATACATTGTGGGACCGTCAGTCAGGCTTGCAACCTAGACTGAACGGTCTGAAATGTCGTTGAGATAGTCCCAAGTAGTGTGTAACACCAGTGACCGCACATATAAGATAGTAGCATGCTCACCTATTGTCTTATGCAGGTAGTAAGTATTATCTATGTTTTTATGCAGAGCGAGCACGGCCGTGTAAGAACTGTGATAAATTGTTATGTTTTACTGTATCCTTTATTACTTCAAAGATGGCTATCGATTAACTGAATTCATTTAGTTCTAAATAGAAAGAAAACTCTAAAGCATACCTACCTTAACAATCAAAGTCAGTTTATACGAGTGGGTTCGTCTCGTCCACTTAGCAAGTGTGCTAACCCCCTCCCCAACTCCCTAGGTGTGGCGGGAGCTCTAAACTGAAGTTGAAGTGCGGAGAGGCATTTTGAAGCTTTTCCTATTCTGAAGTATTTTGAAACCAATTCAATCGAAGGCCTATGTATAAAGGGGCAAATGTATGGAACGGCAAGTGTTAGTTCAGAAAGCTTGTCGAGTATATTTCTTTTGTTTCAATCAATGTCGCAACGACATCCAATGTAATTACGACTTGCATTGCAAGCTATGAATAAAAAATATATTTCTATCTTCCTAAACTGTGTGTTCAATTCTGATATGATTTATGAATGTTTAACTTGGTGTTTCAATATAATGGTCAAACATAACGTTCTTGCCTTGTACGAGTACAATTCCAGACTCGTACGACATCACGCCATAGCGAGGACGATCAATTCGGCATAATACTACCAGAGACTAACGGTTTGTCGACTCGGGATGTGACAGTCCGTCCAGCGGGTGCCACAACATCAGCAGGGACCAGTACAGCACGCTCTACCACTTCTCCAAGAAGCCCAGCCACATCTGGGAGGTTTGCAGAAATAGGCTGGGGTTGTGCCTATATTTCGGTGCCAAGGGGCACCAGATGAGGGACTACCTTTTGAGCCCTCGTCATACAGCCCAGAGAGCACTGGCTAGACCACCTATGGCACTGCATCATGCCCCGAACCAGCAGGGATATACCCAATCAGGATAGGGCTTTTGCGATGGCGGTCGAGGAGACCAATACTGCAGGTGATCGGCTAGGAGGTTAGGTCATCTTCTTTCCTTCTTCCTATTTCATTCCATCCATTGATTCCTTGATTGATTTCTTAGTACCTTTAGCCTAAATATGTGATTTTTATGCTAGAGTATAGTAAACCCTAGTAGAGACTGCAAAAACAAGACACTATAGAGGTTATAACCATGCATGTTTGTTTATATTTCATAGAATTGCATGTTGAATAACTTTAGATAGGATTTTGCTAGACTTTGATTGTTGGGGGCTTGACCTAGAGAAGAGTACCACCAATTTAAATTTCAAAAAAAATTTTTCTAAGGGGTAGGATTGTAACTACCACTTTTCCAGATTAGATTATTTTCGACCAAGTTAAAATTTTCCTATTTGTGGGCCACTAGCATGATAATTAAACCCAATTCATAAATTAGAAAAATCTATTTAAGTTGGACCCTAGTCATGGTTAATTATGGTGAAGCAGTAATTAGAGCCAAACCACTTAGCTCTCTTAAAGACCTTCCTAATACAAAGTGTCATGATGAGTTTAGGGCTTAACAAGACCCTATATAAACTCCCACAAGCCAACAATGGCAGCCACCATATTAACCTAGGGTTTTCTACTCTTTCTTTCATTCTACACTCTTCCAAAAAAATTCCCTTCTTCCTTCCCTTGGTGTGCTAAGGACTTGGGGAGCTCAAGGAGGCTTGTTGGAGGCTCTAGCAAGGATTTGAGAGCCATTTCTTCCTCTATCTTCCTCAAATTCGTGGGTCTTTGTGTAGGTTTCATTCCACATAGGTATAACATTCTTTTCTCTTATTTTCATAGTCAAATCTTATGTATTTATATAGGAGCCTCTTCTAATAGCTAGATCCAACTCTATAGGTGGAGAAATAGGTGTTAGAGAACTCATTCCTAATAGTTATATGGTTAGAATGGTGTCATTTGGATAGTGACGGGATTGTGACCATTAAGTATTCGACATGTGTCCCCAAAATTTTTTTGGGTCATATTTGAGTTGAGATTTTGGGTATGTGTCCTAAATAGGATACGGTGTGGTGTCATGAAACTCATGAAATGCACTGTTAGATTTGTGTATGCATGCATATGTACCTCTATATTTATATGTATATGTGTGTGTAGATAGGTGGATGTGTGTGTATATTGGGATGGATAAGGTGTTGAAGTTGAGAAGGGAAATCAGTTAGTAGATGTAGATATGTATATATATGTGAATACATGTATTGGTTAGTAGGTATGTTGAGTATGTAGCTAATGTGGGCACACATGCATTAGAACTTGGGCCATGGAGTTGGTATGGGTCAATTGTACACGTAGGCTTGTGAATATGATTTACCTAGTTATATAAATACATAATGTAAATGCATGTATAGGTGTGAATGATGAAGGCCAGGGGTAAATGAAGGTAGGACAGCTATATGCAGGTTGAGAGGGGGCTTTCAGGTTGGGCACAGGCCTTATAGGCATGTGCATTTGACACCCAGGTATGGGCTAATGGGATATCAAGCACAGGTAGCAGGGAAAATACTTTAAGTGTTAGGATGTAGAGGCAGGAAGCTTGGTTTTATGCATTCTTAATAGTAGGAGAGGGCAGGTGGACATTTTGGAAGACCTCGAGTATAGGTAGCAGTTGTGCAGGGAGTATGGGGCCACTACTACAGGTAATTAAGATGGATTGGGGGTTAGAAGTGGGACTGTAGATAAGAAGGACTGCTGCATTAGGAAGGGGTTAGGAGAGGACATCAGTATTGATATGAAGAGGGGAGTTTGAAGCTTTGCCTATGAAGCAGATAGGAAATAAGAGCTCGGGTCTGTAGGCAGTAGACAAGTGGTTTGGGTTTGATATCGAGCCACTGACATATGTGTTCACATACATATAGGCCCCTGCAGCTTAGGACAGTAGGTAAAAGAGAGAGTTAGTAGTAGGTAATGAAGAGGGAAGAAAGATTTGCCTACTTCACAGTAGAGAGTATGGGACAGGGCATTTATATTTGTTATGTAGTGTGTGGGAGATATATATATATATATATATATATATATATATATATATATATATATAATATATGTGTGTGTGTTTGTGTGTGTGTGTGTGTGTGTGTGGTGTGTGTGTGTGTGTGAGGGTCAAATAGGGGATTAGAGAGTGAATAGAGAGTGAAGGAAAGTAGGTGTAGTATAGGAGAGTGAGGGTTGTACCCTTGCAATAGCAGGGAACTTATAGGAAGAGTAGCAGTATCAATCTAAAGGAAAAATGAGTGATGTGAGTGCAATGAAGTGTGGTGTGTGTGTCATAACTGATACACATGGTTGTGATGGTTATTTAGATGATTTTGAATAGATAGTTAGTTAGGGAGGAGAGGGGAAGATACAAGTATAGGTTAGGGCTCGAGTAGATGGTTAGCAGCAGGTTGGCCTTGGGACGCCAGAAACCCCTAGGGTGTGCCAACTAAGTCGGCGCCCACCCTTGTCCAGGCCAACCTCTATACCCTTTGTCCATGCCAAGTCACTTGGCGTGTGATCCCCCCTCCGCAATTATTCCAACATCTCCCCTTTTTACCATGTATTAAATTTTGAGAAAATTTGAGTGGCACCCCACTTTTTTTACGCTTATTTAAGGTGCACCCCACAAGTTTATATGAATGTATGACACCTCCCACTTTTAACAGAAACATCTATTGCTAACGGTCAACTCCTTGACTATTTATTTTGGACAAAATACCATCGCTCGTTATGTCCCTACCCGATCCTTGGCCGGCCCCCTCCCCGACCTTGCCGGTAGTTCTCCCCCCTCCTAGACCTCGCCGGCAGTTCTCCCCCCTTCCCGACCACGTCGCCCCCCCTCCCCGACCATGCCGGCACTTTTCCACCTTCCCGGCCTCGCCGGCCCTCTCCCCGACCATGCCGGCACTTCTCCTCCCTTTCCGGCCTCGCCGGCCCCCTCCCTGACCGCTGCTGCTGCCGCCGCCGCCGCCGCTGCCATCGCTCACCACCGTACCGCTGCTGCCACCCCGTGCCGCCGCATGTCATGCCCCGATTTCGTCGAATCGATAGTCGTCTCCCGGGCGTGATGTCGTGCGAACCTAATTTACGATCGCACAAGACATAGTCATAAGGTAATCCGAGACACGAGATCTAAGAGAGTACGCAGACAAATTGAATCATACATTAAGTAAGAAAACTTTGATATTGATAATGAATATCTTTTACAGACTCTAGTACAGAACTTATGCCGCGCGGGCTACAACATGACCGATTACAAAACAGTGCCGATGAGTAGCCGTTCCATACATTATACACATCCCTCAATATAAAAAATGTACTCCAGTGACCTGGATTGGAGGGATGCTGAGCCATCTTTCTTGGACTGTCGAGAGCCTTCAAAAGTGGAGTCGCGGGGACAAGTCTTTGACGCACAGCCGAAGCTTCAAAATTACGAACGTTGCCGAGCTAGTTGGTACGTCCTTCCTGATTCGCGGGACCTGCAAAGAGCGAGGATCAGTACGAGCACATGTACTGGCGAATGGCTAATTTAAATCCAAGCTCTGCATTTGATTCAAGAAGTTTTATAAACATGTTAGCTAGCTATTTCTGTGATCTTTCTAACCGTCCTGCTCGATTTGCATGTTAACATGTTTGAGGCAAGCATATGAAATTGTATAACATTAAGCCGCTACCATATTCATCCCGTGTCACGTGCATTTGTTAAGCAGAAAAAGGGAGTGAAGGTCACTGGCAATGTCAAGCCATCACTGACTATAGTCGGGTTAGACGACGACCCTTTGGCGGCGGGTAGCGAGCCCTATGCGAAAGTTCCCGCCTAACCCACGCCGATGTAAGGCTGGCACTTGCTATACTCGTTCCTCCCGGACCGAATCGGTCCCTTGGCCTAGGCAACAGTTCGAGGAAACTACACCTTGTCGACAAGTTGTCCAATGACCATTTTTGCAGAGTCTTGAAAAATTTATCTCTTTTCTAGAACCTTATCCTTTCTCTTTTATGTGCGAAACTTAGCCGTTCATTTGAACTTAGTCTATTTTCTTACTTAGCCATATCGTTGTGATAAACGTTAATCGAGTCCTTCATTGTTTTGCATAGGCTAAGTGAAATTGCATAAGAAAGTATGTTTTCCATTTTCAATACCGACAGTTTGATAGCAAGTATTTCATGAAGAATCATGCCACGATTTCTTTGATTCTACACTATTATGACAAGCATTCATTTAACTTCATATTAATTTTGAAGTAGAGGGACGAAGCGAAGGAGGTCAGCCACTCGCCTTAGACTTTCTTCAAGCGAGCGACCGGTTGGCTGCGCTGACGTCGCCTACGCGATCACCTGCAATCGCATAAGCAACTGATTAGAACACTGTGTAATTCAAGAAATTTTGATATGAATGCGAAGCTCGAAAACGCAAGTCACAAAAACCCATCAGAAACATTCATGAAAAATGCATTCACGAAAACCAAAGCCAAAGCCAAATCAAGTGCGGCATGAAAACCAGAGCAACGGAGGTCTCTCCCGACTCAGCCGCAGAGCCAATCCTTGAGGCACAATCCGCTGAATATGGGACTTGGTTCTGAAGAAGCCATTCCATAACGTGCAATGGATCCTAATTCAACCGTTCCCGTTACGATCGACTCGACCGATTCCGACCTATCGGTTCCGACCGAATCGATAGCGACATTGTTCCTTTCTCGTGCACCCCGTGGACGAAAACAGGACACGATGTAGGGACGAGGCACTACACCATAACCAACTAATAAAAAGTTTCGTCCTCGAAACTTAAGGATAAAACCTACCTCAACGAGAACAAAGAAGGAAATTTTTCCTTCATTTCGATTCAAGGTCCCACGTCGACTCTTCGACCGAATGGTTCCTCCAGAGGACGCGGATGAGAGGGATCGCTTAATTTCGTAGCAGCTTATCCTTGCGTTCTAAGATTTGAACTGGCTCTTCAACGTAGGATAAGTCAGACTTTAGCTCCAGTTGGCCAAAATCTACCATGGCTAGGGTCGTGCACGTACTTCCGCAACTGAGAGACATGGAAGACATTGTGTACACCTTCAAGCACCGGCGGTAGGGCAATTTTATAGGCCACTGGGGCGACCCGCTCGAGTATTTCGAACGGCCCAATGAGTCTCGGACTTAACTTTTCCTTTGCGTCGAACCGAGTAACTCCCCGCATGGGCGACACTTTGAGAAATACGTGATCGCCTTCTTGAAACTCGAGGGGGCGACGATGAAGACCGCATAGCTTTTCTGACGACTCTACGTGGTCTTTAATCTTTCCCGAATGAGCCAAAAAATTTGCACAGCATGTTCCACCAGTCCCGGGCCGAGAATCTGCCGCTCTCCGACTTCGTCCCAGCAAATGGGTGATCGACACTTTCGTCCGTACAAGACTTCGTACGGCGCCATTTGAATGCTGGATTGATAGCTATTGTTGTATGTAAATTCAGCCAGAGGTATATGAACATTCCAGCTTGATTTGAAGTCATTACGCAGAGTCGTAGCATGTCTTCGAGAATCTGATTGACTTGCTCCGTTTGGTCGTCGATCTGAGGATGGTAAGCTGAGCTGAACTACAACTTGGTATCCAGGGCCGACTGAAGGCTATTCCAGAATTGTGACATGAACCGTGAATTCCGATCAGAGACGATGGATACTGGAACTCCGTGCAGCCGTACTATCTTATCAAGATAAATAGCGCCAGGCGATCAACGCTCCAAGTAACTTTGATGGCGATGAAGTGCGCTTACTTGGTTAGTCGATCGACGATGACCCAGATGGCATCATTTTCCTGTGGCATCTTCGACAGACCAACAATAAAATTCATGCACACATGCTGCCATTTCTATTCCGGAATCGCCATTTCTGCATATCCCCGCCCGGTCTCTGGTGCTCAACTTTTACCTTGTAAGCCCCTGTTTTTCAATTCTAGTTAAATTAGTGTTAATTAAATTTTAATGTCATTTATAGCCTTAAAATAATTATTAGAAATTTTAGAAATTTTTCTAGAATTTTTAAATGATTTATAAATGAGTTTTATATATTAAAATATTAATTTGCAATTTTCTAAAATTTTTAATTGACTTTTACAATTAATTAGATTGTTTTAATATCGTTTTGTAATTATAAATTTGTTATGTGCAAATTTTATTTGCACATAAACTGTGCTGGGTGGGTTATGCAAATTCCTATTTGCAACTACCCTCTGTTAGGACCTAACTGTAATATCCTAATCTACGGGGACCAAAACGCAAAACCTAATCTACCCACTCCCCCGACGACCCGGCTGACCGACAACCGCCAGCGCGCCCTGCCCCCGCCATTTCCGGCCAGCCCGACCGCCTTAGCTCCCTATAAATGACCCCCCTCTCTCCCCAGACCCTAACCCTAAAACCCCACCACGACGCACCACCACCGACCACCACCCTGTTCTTCCCCACTTAATTCTGCCTGAACCCTAGTTCCGACGACACCCTACCACCACCTCACCGGCCGTCGTCATCGATCGCCACCACCACCAATCGCTTCGCCTCGACGACGACCGCAGCGCCACCAAGGCGCCCCGACCACGACGTCTCCTCCGTCCAGTAGCCACCCCGACAGCAGCCCCACTTCGGACACGTACGTGTCAGTACTATTTCTGTGTCCTATTTGTGTCTCGAACTCACGTGGGTGACTCGCCAGGACACGGGCAGTCTTTGGGTAAGCTTGGACACGGCCGAATCATTTCGTGCGTGTCGTGCTGAGTATGGATACAAGACACTGTGTCGTGTTGCATAGCCGTGTCCCTAACTGTCAGGATACGGTATAACATAACGGGTCGGGTTTGTTCCTTATCGGGTTAATTAACCTTTAACAAACGAACTCTTTAAGTTAAACCCGAGCCCCACCCTGACAGCAAGCCCGCTCAGGCCCACTGGCCAGCGGGTGGGGCTCTAAGTCTTCACCCTCTAAACAGAGGGCCGAGTTCGATCCCTCTGTTTGTTTTCTTTGTGTTTCTTTGTCTTCTTCTTTTTCTTTTTTCTTTCTTTCTTTTCTGTTTTATTTATAATTATATATATATGTATATATGTATATATTAGTATATATATATATATGTATATACTGTATATTAGCTATAATTTGTATATGTATATATATCTTTATAACTAGTAAATTTATGTATATATTAGTTAGTGTTTATATACATATGTGTATATATGTATATATTTTTAGATGTATATATATTATTATATATACAAATATATATGTATACAATAATTACATATATATATATACCTTATAAATTAAGTATTTTTCCTTATATATATATATGTACTTTTAAAAACATATGTATGCATATTTTCACTATGCATAACTTTACCTTATTAAAATATTAATATTTATTTTGCACTATTACCAAATTGTATTTTAGTGTATTTAAATTACTGCAACCATTTGGTGTCCAAGCCTAGCATGGGTATTTGGGCTCAAATGTGTTTCACACATTCAAGACCTGTACAAGTCATATTGGACTTGATTCATGGCCTTGGGTCCTGTATTTGAACTTTGGTTCAAATTTATACATGGACAAAATACGCAGATAATTAATTATTGTGTGCAATGCTGTTTTTGATTTTCTAAAAATACTTAAAGTATTGCTAAAATTATTGAAAAAATAGTTTTTAGATACTATGTTAAGTTAGCTAATTTAGTATAATTTTGTAGTATTTAATTTACTGTTTTGCCACTAGTTTGGCATATGAAATCAAAACTCATTTACTGTATACTTAAGAAAACTGATTTTTATAAATATTTGTACTGGTTAATAAATTCCAGAAAAATTATAATAAATTTCTATGATTAACAAGGATCACCTTGGTACTTTACTTTAAGAAAAACTAGGCTTTTTGTCTACTTCAAAAATTGTTAGAACACAATGATCTTTTGATTTATTTATTGATTAATTACGACTTATAGCTTTTTGTGTTATTTGGAGTTTTAGTCGTGTTAAACCCCATCCCTCACTAGTGTAAAGACCCTAGAAAGTTAGTTAACATAGTGTGTCACCCCACATTGGTCTCCTATGCCAAGTCATCATTTTGGCTAGGTGCCCAGTCACAAGTCGTGTCGCACCTTTTAGTGTCCTAGTGTTTTAGCTTAGTGTAAAAACTAAGTTATTATATTTACTTCTACAGTGACGAGCTACCAGACATCCATAGCATTGTTATCGCAGCTTGTTTTATTTTACTTTGCTAGAGGCAAGTACTTTCTACGAACTTTACATACTTCTATAAACCATAAACTGTGAATCACCAACCATGTTAAATGCTGATCCTTGGGGTAGCAAGTTAGAACTTCACATGTTGTATTACTTTCAGTTTCTACCATGTTTATACAGTATCTCCTAATCTCTCACATGCTTAAATAACGGGTTAAGGGGAAACTGCTAGTAGTGTTCGTGATCATGACCCCCTTCTCCGTATGTATTTACCGAGCACCGTTACATTCTATATGTATCTGTGTCGTATGTCTGGTCCCGCATTTGTGTATGGATATACACCGATGCCGTTATGTGTACGTATGTGCATATCAGAAAATTGATATGTACCGCTGTACATCCTGATTACCTATTGACTGATCATCACCTACTACAGTTTTAAACTTTAAAATGTATATCTATCGCCATGCTAAAACATACCTAAAACTGAACCAACATGATATGTCATTTTCTTTTCATCACATGATCAGTATTATATGTTTGCTAGATTTAGTACTTGCTCCCGTCCTGACAGGATAACGTTGTAGGTATCCTTACTGAGGAGGAGTTACTCTGTGACACATACTATGGAGATACTGCCGAGGACCCGGCTCTGCTTTACGAGGATGTTCCTGCAGGGAACCTCGCCTAGTTGTCTTTTGTTTACTTAGACTTTTGAGAGTAGACATGTATTAGACTATATCATTTTGTAACTGGACATGTATCCAGTTTTACATTTCAGTTCACTTGTACTTGGACATTTTACTATATACGACGACTTTTGTGTTTGGAGCATTTATGATTCTTCTTCACTTATAGAACTGTCAGCACATTTAGTCTTATCCTGTTGTCTTTAGAACAGCTTACTACGTTTTATCTCAACGTAGGCTGGGCATGACTCGGCCTGGCCCAACAATTTGGGTAGCGGGTCGTGACATACCTGCTGACAGACCATGCATTGCGACACGAAGAGTACCACATCTTTTTCATCCCGTGCCACCAG
>JANAVB010020971.1:65000-84036 GCA_029216955.1 Iris pallida | reverse complement strand
GTTTTTACCATTTTTGTCCTTTTTGTTGTCTTTTGTCGTTTTTGTTGTTATTAGTAGTTTTTGACATTTTGTCGTTTTTTTTGTTTTTTTTGTTGTCTTTTTGCGTTTTAGTAGTTTTTATCGTTTTTTGTAAAAAAAAATCCTTTTTGTGTTTTTTGTTGTCTTTTGTTCTTTTTGTCTTTTTTCTATTTTCTTCATTTTTGTTTTGTCATTTTTGGCCTTTTTATCACTTTGGTTTTCTGTCATTTTTGTTGCTTTTTTGTCGCTTTCGTTATTTTGTCTTTTTATCATTTTTTTTGGATTTTGGTGTCTTTTTTTTTTGTCGTTTTAGTCTTTTTTTTGGCCTTTTGTTTTGTTTTTTTTTATATTTTGATCGGTTTTTTTCGTTTTAATCATTTTTTTCGTTTTTACTTTTTTTCCTTTCCTTTTTTGACATTTTTTCATTTTTGTTTTTTTTTTCTTCATTTTTTTTTTCATTTTTTAGTTTTTTTTATCATTTTTATTTTTTCCGGGAATGATATAGTCACCAAACCCAAACATGGGAACGTAATTTTTCAGGAAATTTAATTCCTTGGAATTTGATTTTCGGGAATATAGAATTTTCGACTATATAGTATTTCGCATACCAAACGCCCCCTAATAGTCATTTATGTTCCTAACTTATTTATTGGATAATTGAATAAACACCACCTGGACTATAAATGGTCTGTAGCTACCGAAGCCATTGAAATTTTTACTTTTTGTACAATTTACCATCCAGACTTCACAAGTGGAACCAATTGACCATTCCGTCCACATTTCCGTCATTATGTCATTTACAAATATGTGTCGCTCACGTGACTTATTTTTCTGGCTGCTTAAAGAGGCAAAACAATCAATTCAAGTATTTTTCTCTTAGTTTGACATGTTTCTTTTTATTTTGGATTTTTTTTTTCTCTCCGAAAGAGTTTTCTATTTTACACATACCTATGAGAATTGGTACCTAAGAGAAGAAAAATAAATAGATCATGTATTTATGATAGAAGAGTATTAGATGACAAAATCTTCGTCCAAAATAAGGATAGAATCGAGCACCAAGAGAAAATTTTTTTTTACTTCAATTGACTGTTTTGCCCCCTTCAAACAACCCAAAAAAATCACTCACTGAGCGGAACATGGTCAAAATTGACAAATTGGGACGAAAATATGAACATAAGTGGCCAAATCAGAAAATGTTCGGGTTACTTTGCTGCACACCTCCTATATAGTTTAAGAGGTTTTATGCAATTTTACTTATTTATTTTGTGTGTATGTGTGAGTGCACACCGAATCCATCTCTCTTTTGTATTATCTTTAGAATTGTATAGGATGTATTTTATAATTCTCATATTTTGACAAAACGATTAAACAATATATTTTACGTGTGTCCGAGCTCTCTAGCCTAGTGGTATTAGAGCGGACCCGGAGGGACGGCAAGGTTCGAGCCCCCAATTGGGTGTGTGAGTGGGATTTCAAAAAAAATATATATATATATTTACGTGTGCACATTTATAGTAATAGGTGAATCAAACACGACAAGTTACCACATCAGCACTCTAGTGGTCCTTCAGTTAATATGATGTGGCAACTTTTTCCAGATGACTTGTCAACTGGGACCTATTAGAATCGGTAGGTTCAGGTGTGTGGTACACATGCAAATACAATAAGGAAATCATTATCACGTGGCTCCCGTATTGCATAATCTACTAGTAAATCATTATCAGGTGAGTCATTTATGTCTCACTAAATTTTTTATTGGGTAAATTGAATATGTTGGTACATTAATGATTTTGATATATTGACTATAATTAACTTCCATACTTCTATGGTTCTATTACTCTGCAGGAACGATATGAAGCGCGTTATCAATGAAAGAAAGATACTTCCAACACATGCTGCACAAACTCAGCGCATGATTCACAAAATCAAGAATACGAGATCAAAGTTAAAAAGATCCAAGAACATATCTCTACTAGTTCTCTAAGTGTCTATATGTTCATAGAAAATCTATGTAAACACTTATGGTTGGATGACAAAGCAAAAACCATTAAAAACATTAAAAACAAATTAACATCCACGAAGAAACGGATCATCCGATGAACATCCCTAGATCACCGGTGGATAAGTCGAATTATCACAACAAGTATTTGTGGGGACATTCGGATGAACCGACGGACATCCGTGGATCACCGACGGATAAGCTGAATTGTCACAGCAAGCATTTGTGGGATATTCGGATGATCCGGCGGACATCATCGATCGAATCAGCATCGGATAATCCAAATTGCTTAGTTGGCTATTTTGAAATTCAAATCCAACGGTCATAAGTTATTGCATTTAATGCATCCAACGACTATTTTTCTATTCGTTACTATTGGAACGGATAATCCGTCGGATGTCTGTAAGCCCCTGATTTTCAAAAATTATTAACTAGTGTTAATTAATTAAATGTCATTATTGGTTTTAAAATTATTTAATATGATTTTTAGGAATTTTCTATAATTTCTAAATGAGTTTTATATATATAAATATCACTTTGCAAATTATTTGAAATTAATTAAATAGGTTTTGCAATTTATTTGAATGTTTAATATCATTTGTAATTATATAATTGTTAATATGTGTTATGCAAATTCAATTTTGCATTTAGTCTAAAAAAATCTATTATGCAAAACCCTATTTCCTGAAGACCTAATTGCAATTCTACCCAACCCCCCCCCCCCCCGAACAGCTCTCTCTCTCTCTCCTCCAGCTCGCTCACCCACCCCCGCTGACCCGACGACCAGCCACGTCGCCGACGGGCAGCCCCCGCCGAATCCGGCTGCCCGACCGCTCTAAAAACCCCCTATAAAATCCCCCACTCCCCCCTCGACCTAAACCCTAACCCTAAATTCTCCCCCAGCACCACGACCCCCTTCTTCCCCAAAACACTTCACCGAAGCCCTAGCTCCGGCGACACACCACCACCGCCTCACCACTCGTCTTCGACGGTCGCCACCACCTCCATCCGCTTCGCCTTGCCGAGCTAGAGGCAGCGCCACTGTAGCGCGCCGTCTCGACACCTTCTCCGCCGTCCACGACCCCCGAAACCCACTTCGACGACTGGACACGTAGGTATCATGACTCAGTCGTGTCGTGCGTGTCTCGTTTTCACGCACGAGACTCGCCAGGACACGGGGACCTTAGTCCAGTACTTGGACACGTAAATCGAAGCTCGTGCGTGTCGTGCGAAGCACGGACACGAGAAAATCCTGTGTCCTTAACTGTCAAGACACAGGACAGATTTTATATTTTTTTTATATTAACCTAACCTAAAACGAAATAAAACAAACCCAACCCTTTCCCTAACACAATTGATGGGTTGACCCCTGGCCAGCCCATCCTAAGCTAAACCCCCCCACCCCCCCGCGCGCTGTGATGGCTAGGGTTCGAGCCCGGCCTCTGCAGTTTCTTTCCTTTTTCTTTTTCTTTTCCTTTTCCTTTTTTTTATATATATATCTATTATATATATATGTATATACATATTTTTGTATATATATATGTATTAATATATATACTATATTTAGGTATATAGTTGCTATTTTTTATATATATATATACTTTATTATTTTATGTATGTATATATATATGTATGTCTTATGTATACATATATATGTATATATATTTCTTTGTGTATATATTATCATATATATACTATTATATGTATATGTATACATTAATTTTGTATATATATATATATATATATTATAGTTAAGTTTTCTTATATGTATGTATATATACATATATTTGTATATATATATATATAATAATATAGTTAAGCATTTTCCTATATATATATAAATATCCCTATATTTATATATATAATATATTTTTCTATATGTATTTTACTTAGCTTAGTGTAAATTATTTATAAAATAATGTTCATACTTTCATAGTTACTATGTAAAACTTTACCTTATTAAAATAATAATATTTATTTTGACTATTATCAAATTATTTTTATCGTATTTAAATTACTGCAACCATTTGGTGTCCAAGCCTAGCATGGATATTTGGGCTCAAATGTGTTTTCACACATTCAAGACCTATACAAGTCATATTGGACTTGATTCATGGCCTTGGGTCCTGTATTTGAACTTTGGTTCAAATTATATACATGGACAAATACGCAGATAATTAATTATTGTGTGCAATGCAGTTTTTGATTTTCTAAAAATACTTAAAGTATTGTTAAAATTATGGAAAAATAGTTTTTAGATACTATGTTAAGTTAGCTAATTTAGTATAATTTTGTAGTATTTAATTTACTGTTTTGCCACTAGTTTGGCATATGAAACCAAAACTCATTTTCTGTATACTTAGGAAAACTGATTTTTATAAAATATTTGTACTGGTTAATAAATTCCAGAAAAATTATAATAAATTTCTATGATTAACAAGGATCACTTTAGTATTTTACTTTAAGAAAAACTAGGCTTTTTGCCTATCTCTAAAATTGTTAGAACACAATAATCTTTTGATTTATTATTGATTAATTACGACTTGTAGCTTTTTGTGTTATTTGGAGTTTTTAGTCGTGTTGAACCCATCCCTCACTAGTATAAAGACCCTAGAAAGTTAGTTAACATAGTGTGTCACCCCATTGGTCTCCTATGCCAAATCATCATTTTGGCTAGGTGCCCAGTCACAAGTCGTGTTTCACAAATTAGTGTCCTAGTGTCTTAGCTTAGTGTAAAACTAAGTTGTTGTATTTACTTCTACAGTGACGAGCTACCAGACATCCATAGCATTGTTATCGCAGCTTGTTTTGTTTTGCTTTGCTAGAGGCAAGTACTTTCTACGAACTTTACATACTGCTATAAACCATAAAACTGCGAATCACCAACCATGTTAAATGCTGATCCTTGGGGTAGCAAGTTAGAACTTCACATGTTGTATTACTTTCAGTTTCTACCATTTATACAGTATCTCATAATCTCTCACATGCTTAAAAACGGGTTAAGGGGAAACTGCTAGTAGTGTACGTGATCATGACCCCTTCTCCGTATGTATTTACCGAGCACCGTTACATTCTATATGTATCTGTGTCGTATGTCTGGTCCCGCGTTTGTGTATGGATATACACCGATGCCGTTATGTATACGTATGTGCACATCAGAAAATTGATATGTACGCTGTACATCCTGATTACCTATTGACTGATCACTCACCTACTACAGTTTTAAACTTTAAAATGTATATCTATCGCCATGCTAAAACATACCTAAAACTGAACCAACATGATATGTCATTTCCTTTTCATCACATGATCAGTATTATATGTTTGTTAGATTTAGTACTTGCTTCCGTCCTGACAGGATAACGTTGTAGGTATCCTTACTGAGGAGGAGTTACTCTGTGACACATACTATGGAGATACTGCCGAGGACCCGGCTCTGCTTTACGAGGATGATCCGCAGGGAACCTCGCCTAGTTGTTTTTGTTTACTTAGACTTTTGAGAGTAGACATGTATTAGACTATACCATTTTGTAACTGGACATGTATCCAGTTTTACATTTCAGTTTACTTGTACTTGGATATTTTACTATATACGACGACTTTTGTGTTTGGAGCATTTATGATTCTTCTTCACTTATAGAACTGTTAGCACATTTTAGTCTTATCCTGTTGTCTTTAGAACAGCTTACTACGTTTTATCTCAACGTAGGCTGGGCATGACTCGGCCTGGCCCAATAATTTGGGTAGCGGGTCGTGACATGTTTTTTGGCGGCCCATGCAGGTCCTGACTAAACTGTTTGGTTACGTTATTGTACCAAGCATGCCTGCAATTAGGAACTTAAGGTAATTAGACAATATTAGGAAAGACGCTTAGAACACTTAGAGGAATGCTAGGATTGCAACATAGGAAATACATCACATATTTGCTATTATAATTAGATTTTCTTGCATATGATTGCTTGCTTTAAATAAGTCCTTATAAGTCTTTTTATGTGTAATTTAGATGGTGCTTACTCGTTCGTCCCAATGTTACACCCGAGAACGGGGCCCTCCATATCCAGTCAGCTGACCGGTTGACTGATACACCTCCATCTACCACATTCCCCCACTCCACAGATCCACAGACCCAGATACCACCTTCCACATCCCAGTCCCAGCAGGCCCCGATACTTCCACCACCCCCTATCACTATACCCACCCAGGCTTCCGTCACACTCGACGGGACCCAGCTGCTCACACTGATCCAGGGGTTCCTAACAACCCATCAGGAGCAGACTACCCTACTCCGCCAGAGCATGGAGCGTTCTGAGGGACGTCCCGTGGTCCCACCACATGTAGAGCCACGGCAGAGAGCGGGGACGGTCAAGGACTTCATGGGTCTGAATCCCAAGGAGTTCTCAGGGACTGAGGGCATAGTAGCGATGACTGGCTAGATTCTGTAGAGAGGAAGCTTCTGGGAGTTAGGATGCCGGATGACCTTCAGGTCGAGGCACAGGATTTTGCTGATAGACTTAGCCGGAGTCTGGTTCAGGAATGAACCGCTGTTCGCGAGAGGTAGAGCCACCTGGGACCAGTTCAAGACCCAGTTCAAGAAGAAATTCTTCTCGACCACTGCTAGAGTAGCCATGGGGCTACGATTCCAGAACATCCAGCAGGGGAAACCGTTCTGTTGATGACTATGCGGGAGAGTTTAGTCGCTTGAGCCGTTTTGCTCCTAGTCTGGTTGCTGATCCAGAGGAGATGACCCGTAGGTTTTGCCATGGTCTAGTTCCAGACATTGGCATCCTTATAGTGGCAAACGGTACGACTGACTACTACCAGAGCCTAGAGTTAGCCCGGAGCATCGAGGAGCGTCTTCTGTCATACAAGAGGCCGGCTTCTGTACACCATGAGGGTCCGTCCAAGCGTCAGGCTTTCCAGCAGAGAGCGCCGACGCCACCCCAGCAGACTTACCGTCCCCCTACACCACATCATCAGACCCCGCCAGTTCGAGCCCCGGGACCCGACAGCAGCCGAAGGGAGGTTTTTGTGCATTCTGCAAGAGGGTAGGCCACGACGCTTCCATCTGCAGGAAGAAGTTGGGGCAGTGTTTGGCTTGTGGGTCTGCCACCCATCAGCTTCGAGAGTGCCCAGTAGCGAAGACTAGAGGACCTCCGACTCAGCAGCAGAGGTTCGGGCAGCATCTGCAGCAGCAGAAGGGACCTCAGGGGAGGGTTTATAGTCTAGCCATTGAGCCGGAGCAGGTTTCGGAGCCGGATTACTTAGCTGACGTCATTACAGGTCATGTTTATTTGCATACTTTTCTAGCTGTATGTTTGTTTGATTCTGGTGCATCTCATAGCTTCCTATCATTAGATTTATGCATAAACATCATCTAGTAGCTACACCTACTGCGGAGATTAGTAGAGTGATGACGGGAGGAGGACCAGTGCCTATTAGATTATCTATAGATGTTCTATTTTTATAGCCGAGAGAGAGAGGGCGATTCTTTGTGATGCCGCTCCCCGGTTATGATATCATATTGGGGATGGACTGGCTTAGCTATGCCCATGCATCTATAGATTGCCATGAGGGTAGTATTGTGTTCAGTCCCCCAGGCACAGCACCATTCAGTGTCAGGAGGACAGGGCCGGAGATCAGCCTAGAGCCGAACTGTTGTGCTACAGTCGGGGACGCAGCACCGCCACACCCTATCATTAGGGAGTTTATGGATGTATTCCCAGAGATCTTCCAGGACTTCCGCCTGACAGAGATGTGGAGTTCACTATAGATCTAGTGCCGGGTTCATCACCAGTATCCCGGGCTTGCTATAGAGTGAATCCCAAGGAGGCCATAGAGATGAAAGAGCAGATTGATGACCTGTTGAAAAAGGGTTTCATTCGATCCAGTGCTTCTCCATGGGGAGCGCCAGTGCTCTTTGTGCCTAAGAAGGATGGTACAGTCCGGTTGTGTATTGATTACCGGGCCTTGAATGCCATCACTATCAAGAACAAATATCCTCTGCCCAGGATAGATGATTTGTTCGACCAATTGACGGGGCGAAGGTGTTTTCCAGGATAGATTGAGATCCGGGTACCACCAGGTGAAGGTTAGGCCAGCAGACATCCAGAAGACGGCGTTCAACACGAAGTACGGGCAGTACGAGTTTCTGGTGATGCCATTTGGTCTCACAAATGCGCCAGCTGTCTTTATGAACTTGATGAATAAGACATTTCACCAGTATCTGGATAAGTTCGTCGTAGTGTTTATCGACGACATCCTGATATACTCGAAGACGCCAGAGGAGCATGCAGAGCACTTGCGGATAGTTTTGGGGATTCTGAGGAGGAGAGATTGTTTGCCAAATTGCCGAAGTGCGAGTTCTTTTTAGACCGATGGAGTTTCTCGGCCATGTAGTCACTGGAGATGGAATCTCGGTGGATCCCAGGAAGATTGCTGCAGTTGAGACGTGGAAGGCTCCGACGTCAGTTTCAGAGATCAGGAGCTTTCTGGGTTTAGCAGGCTATTACAGAAAGTTCGTCCAGGACTTTGCTAGGATAGCTGAACCCATGACGAAGCTGACGCGGAAGGACGCAGAGTACATTTGGTCTGAGGACTGCCAGACGGCATTTGAGGAGCTGAAGAGGAGGCTGACGACCGCTCCAGTTCTGACTTTACCTTCAGGTTCTGGAGGTTTCACCATTTACAGTGATGCTTCTGGGAAGGGGCTAGGATGTGTTCTACAGCAGCATGGGAAAGTAATTGCTTATGCATCTAGGCAGTTGCGGACTCATGAGAGGAATTATCCTACCCATGACCTCGAGTTAGCTGCGGTGATCTTTGCACTCAAGTTATGGAAACATTACTTATACGGAGAGCGTGTGGAAATTTTACTGACCACAAAAGCTTGAAGTATGTGTTCACGCAGAAAGAGCTGAACATGAGGCAAAGACGATGGTTGGAGTTGATGAAGGACTTCGACATCGATTTACAGTATCATCCCGGGAAGGCAAATGTGGTGGCGGATGCGCTGAGCAGGCATCCGATGGCATGGTACCTGATGATTGATCGGCATTTGCGGAGGATCTGGAGAAGCTCGGTATCGAGCTAGTTCGGCCAGGATCAGTGATACAGATGATGGCGCTTGACATTCAGTCAGGATGGAGCAGATCCGGGAGGCACAGTCTACAGATGAGAGCCTTCGCAGACTTCGACCCCAGGCATTAGCTGGATTGCTGGATGACTTCACTATAGCAGAGGATGGATCCCTGAGGCATGGCAGCCGATTGTGCGTGCCGAAGGGAGAGCTAGTAGAGGCAGTTTGCAGGAGGCGTACCGATCGAGATATTCTATTCACCCTGGTGCTAACAAGATGTACCGTGACTTGCGGGAACATCTTTGGTGGCACGGGATGAAGAGGGATGTATCACGTTTATCTCGAGATGCCTAGTTTGCCAGCAGGTCAAGGCGGAGCGCCAGAGGCCAGCTGGTTTGTTGCAGCCGTTACCCATTCCTGAGTGGAAGTGGGAAATATTACGATGGACTTCGTTTCAGGGCTTCCTCGTTCCCAAGGAGGGAAGGATGCCATCTGGGTCATCGTAGACAGGCTGACGAAGTGTGCGCACTTCATACCCTTCAAGGTGGGGCTTTCCACCGAGAAGTTGGCGGAGCTATACATGCAGCAGATAGTTCGCCTACACGGAGTGCCGGTGAGCATCGTGTCAGACAGAGACAGCAGATTCACATCCCACTACTGGAGGAGCTTGCAGGAGGAGTTGGGCAGTAGGCTCAATTCAGTACGGCGTACCACCCGCAGACAGATGGGCAGTCCGAGAGGACGATACAGACACTGGAGGATATGCTGAGGACTTGCGTGCTGGACTTCGGAGGATCATGGGAGAGCCATCTGCACTTGGTAGAGTTTTCATACAACAACAGCTACCAGGCCAGTATTGGTATGTCTCCTTTCGAGGCGCTATATGGACGACGATGTCGGACACCGCTCTTTTGGGATGATGTCGGAGACAGAGTTATGCTGGGCCAGAGATGATCACGGATGCAGCAGAGAAAGTCGGGATGATCAGAGACAGGCTCAGAGTAGCTCAGGACAGGCAGAAACACTGGGCTGATGCTAGTCGCAGGCCGATGGAGTTCGCAGACGGTGATATGGTGCTAGTGAAGATATCACCTACTCGAGGGACGATCCGGTTCGGACGAGGAGGGAAGCTGAGCCCCAGATACATCGGGCCGTTCGAGATACTTGGCAGGATCGGAGAGGTAGCTTACAGGGTTGCACTTCCACCCAACCTAGCAGGAGTTCGACGTCTTTCACGTATCTCAGCTGAGGAGATATGTTCCAGACCCCAGTCATGTGCTAGATCATTCAGAGTTGGAGGTCGGACCGAGCCTTACAGTTTCTGAGCAGCCAGTGGAGATATTAGACCGGAGAGAGAAGAGGCTGAGGAACAAGGTTATACCCCTAGTGCGAGTAGCTTGGAGCCGTCACTCCCCAGGTGAATCTACTTGGGAGAGGGAGTCGGACATGAGGGAGAGATTCCCTTACTTGTTCGATCCAACCGCTGCGAGGGAACCACCCGCCCGCTTGATACCTTAGAGGTTAGTTTCGATCGCAGCCTTAGTCATTTTGTTGCATTACTTGCTATGTTAGAATATTGTCGGGTCTTCAATCCTTGTGAATTTCGAGGACGAAATTTTTCAAGGAGGGAAGACTTGTAAGCCCCTGATTTTCAAAAATTATTAAACTAGTGTTAATTAATTATTAAATGTCATTATTGGTTTTAAAATTATTAATATGATTTTAGGAATTTTCTATAATTTCTAAATGAGTTTTATATTATAAATATCACTTTGCAAATTATTTGAAATTAATTAAATAGGTTTTGCAATTTATTTGAATGTTTTAATATCATTTTGTAATTATTATAATTGTTATATATGTGTTATGCAAATTCAATTTTGCATTTAGTCTAAAAAAAATCTATTATGCAAAATCCTATTTCCTGAAGACCTAATTGCAATTCTACCCAAACCCCCCCCCCCACGAACAGCTCTCTCTCTCTCCTCCAGCTCGCTCACCCACCCCCGCTGACCCGACGACCAGCCACGTCGCCGACGGGCAGCCCCCGCCGAATCCGGCTGCCCGACCGCCCTAAAAACCCCCTATAAAATCCCCCACTCCCCCCTCGACCTAAACCCTAACCCTAAATTCTCCCCAGCCACCGACCCCCCTTCTTCCCCAAAACACTTCACCGAAGCCCTAGCTCCGGCGACACATCACCCCGCCTCACCACTCGTCTTCGACGGTCGCCACCACCGCCATCCGCTTCGCCTTGCCGAGCTGGAGGCAGCGCCACTGGAGCGCCGCCGTCTCGACACCTTCTCCGCCGTCCACGACCCCCGAAACCCACTTCGACGACCGGACACGTAGGTATCATGACTCAGTCGTGTCGTGCGTGTCTCGTTTTCACGCACGAGACTCGCCAGGACACGGGGACCTTAGTCCAGTACTTGGACACGTAAATCGAAGCTCGTGCGTGTCGTACGAAGCACGGACACGAGAAAACCCTGTGTCCTTAACTGTCAGGACACAGGACAGATTTTTATATTTTTTTTATTATTAACCTAACCTAAAACGAAATAAAACAAACCCAACCCTTCCCTAACACAACTGAGGGCTGACCCCCTGGCTAGCCCATCCTAAGCTAAACCCCCCCCCCCCCCCGCGCGCGCTGTGATTGCTCGGGTTCGAGCCCGGCCTCTGCAGTTTTTTCCTTTTTCTTTTTCTTTTCCTTTTTCCTTTTTCCTTTTATATATATATATCTATTTATATATATATGTACATACATTTTTGTATATATATGTATTAATATATACTATATTTAGGTATATATAGTTGCTATTTTTATATATATATTATACTTTATTATTTATGTATGTATATATATATGTATGTCTTATGTATACATATATTATGTATATATTTCTTTGTGTATATATTATCTATAATATATATTATATGTATATGTATACATTAATTTTGTATATATATATTTTATATATATATATATATATATATAATATATATATATATATATATATATATATATATATATATAATATAATATAATATATATATTATATATTATATAAGTATTTTCTTATATGTATGTATATATACATATATTTGTATATATATATATAATAATAATATAGTTAAGCATTTTCCTATATATATATATAAATATCCCTGTATTATATATATATATATATATATATATATATATATATATATATATATATATATTATTTCTATATGTATTTTACTTAGCTTAGTGTAAATTATTTATATAAAATAATGTTCATACTTTCATAGTTACTATGTAAAACTTTACCTTATTAAAATAAATATTTATTTTGACTATTACCAAATTGTATTTTTATCGTATTTAAATTACTGCAACCATTTGGTGTCCAAGCCTAGCATGGGTATTTGGGCTCAAATGTGTTTTCACACATTCAAGACCTGTACAAGTCATATTGGACTTGATTCATGGCCTTGGGTCCTGTATTTGAACTTTGGTTCAAATTATATACATGGACAAAATACGCAGATAATTAATTATTGTGTGCAATGCTATTTTTGATTTTCTAAAAATACTTAAAGTATTGTTAAAATTATGGAAAAATAGTTTTTAGATACTATGTTAAGTTAGCTAATTTAGTATAATTTTTGTAGTATTTAATTTACTGTTTTGCCACTAGTTTGGCATATGAAACCAAAACTCATTTTCTGTATACTTAGGAAAACTGATTTTTATAAAATATTTGTACTGGTTAATAAATTCCAGAAAAATTATAATAAATTTCTATGATTAACAAGGATCATTTAGTATTTTACTTTAAGAAAAACTAGGCTTTTTGCCTATCTCTAAAATTGTTAGAACACAATGATCTTTTGATTTATTTATTGATTAATTACGACTTGTAGCTTTTTGTGTTATTTGGAGTTTTTAGTCGTGTTGAACCCCATCCCTCACTAGTATAAAGACCCTAAAAAGTTAGTTAACATAGTGTACACCCCACATTGGTCTCCTATGCCAAGTCATCATTTTGGCTAGGTGCCCAGTCACAAGTCGTGTTTCACAAATTAGTGTCCTAGTGTCTTAGCATAGTGTAAAACTAAGTTGTTGTATTTACTACAGTGACGAGCTACCAGACATCCATAGAATTGTTATCGCAGCTTGTTTTGTTTTGCTTTGCTAGAGGCAAGTACTTTCTACGAACTTTACATACTGCTAAACCATAAAACTGCGAATCACCAACCATGTTAAATGCTGATCCTTGGGGTAGCAAGTTAGAACTTCACATGTTGTATTACTTTCAGTTTCTACCATGTTTATACAGTATCTCATAATCTCTCACATGCTTAAATAACGGGTTAAGGGAAAACTGCTAGTAGTGTACGTGATCATGACCCCTTCTCCGTATGTATTTACCGAGCACCGTTACATTCTATATGTATCTGTGTCGTATGTCTGGTCCCGCGTTTGTGTATGGATATACACCGATGCCGTTATGTGTACGTATGTGCACATCAGAAAATTGATATGTACCGCTGTACATCCTGATTACCTATTGACTGATCACTCACCTACTACAGTTTTAAACTTTAAAAGTATATCTATCGCCATGCTAAAATATACCTAAAACTGAACCAACATGATATGTCATTTCCTTTTCATCACATGATCAGTATATGTTTGTTAGATTTAGTACTTGCTCCCGTCCTGACAGGATAACGTTGTAGGTATCCTTACTGAGGAGGAGTTACTCTGTGACACATACTATGGAGATACTGCCGAGGACCCGGCTCTGCTTTACGAGGATGTTCCCGCAGGGAACCTCGCCTAGTTGTCTTTTTGTTTACTTAGACTTTTGAGAGTAGACATGTATTAGACTATACATTTTGTAACTGGACATGTATCCAGTTTTACATTTCAGTTTACTTGTACTTGGATATTTTACTATATACGACGACTTTTGTGTTTGGAGCATTTATGATCTTCTTCACTTATAGAACTGTTAGCACATTTTAGTCTTATCCTGTTGTCTTTAGAACAGCTTACTACGTTTTATCTCAACGTAGGCTGGACATGACTCGGCCTGGCCCAACAATTTGGGTAGCGGATCGTGACAATGTTCGCGGACAACCGACGGATCATCCGCTCGATTGTAGTAAATGATTGGTTCTCTTGGATTTGCATAAATAGACTTTTCATTTTTTCATAAATGCTTATCCACTTGGGCCTTAAATGTTTCATCTACCAAAGAGCTTCACCAAGTATTGAAGAATATCGAAATCTTTTCTTTTGTGTTTGAAGTTGACAAGCCTTCGGATAAAAACTCGTGTGTAAGAAGTTGACGAGCCTTCGAAAAAAAATTCGTGTGTAAGAAGTTGACGAGCCTTCGGATCAAAGCTCTTGTGTTATACTATTTACTAAATAGTGGAGTAAAGCCGGAGAGAGTTCCGGGAGTGGAGTCCCAAGGATCGAGGATACCAGGATATATTAAGTTTTTGATCTTCTCTCTTTTGAATTGCTATGTACTTTGAACATTTGTGTTGGTCATTATTTTATTACCCTATTCATCCCCCCCTCCCTCTAGGGTTCTACAGAATAAAGACCACTTGGACTATAGGGTGCGCAACTAGCAAAGCCATTCAATTTTTTTGGTGACAATTTACCACCCAGATCACTTCACGAATGGCTCCAATTGACCATTCCGTGCACATTTTTTTAAAATATGTCAATTACAAACATGTGTCGCTACGTGAATGATTTTTTGGGTTGTTTGAAGGAACAAAATAGTCAATTCAAGTGTTTTGCTCCCCTTAGCTTGACTAGTTCTCGGTTGTCTTTTTATTTTGGATGAAATCTTTTTCTCCAATACTCTTCTATTTTACATAATCTATGAAAAATGGTACCTAAGAGAAGGAAAATAATAGATCATGTATATGTAAGATAGAAGAGTATTAGGTGAAAATATTTCCATCCAAGATAAGGTGAAAATCAAGCACAAGTCAAGTAAAGAGAGGAAAACACTTGAATTGACTCTTTTTCCCCTTAAAATGGTCCAAAAAAACTCACTAAGCTGCAAATGTCAAAATTGACATATTGGAACAAAAATATGGACTTAGTGTCACGTTCTGATTCCGGAGAATAAAAACTAGCCACTGGACGTGATACCATACAAGTCTAGATTGTACTTGTACAAGGCAAAAACATTCCTGGATATTTCCTAGAGGCAACGACATTACAGCTACATTTAAGCATATAAATTGAAATCACAAGATATGAAGAAATACGTCTCTTTATTGATATTTGTAGCAGATTACAAGACTTACAGCAAAATACAAAGTTTATAACAGGTTACAACGGCTCTTGAATAACCAACCGAATTACTTGCTATTTAGGCTTACAATGAACATGCCGACTTGGCTTACAATCTCATTGATACAACTGATTATAATGTTCCATATATATTATGTTTTGTATAGCAAAATACATCATCTTGTGAGAAGAGCTTCTGCACACTCATCCGATTCATCGATGGTGTCACGTCTCGATTTCTCATCCGATTCATTGATACTGTCACGTTCCGATTGCATAAATCTTTCGTTCTCGCTTCGACTGTACTGTATAAATGGTACATGATTTCCATTATAGCGCAGATAGCTAGCCTCACTGAAAGTCCCGAGATACCGGTGCTACTACCTCAGCACTATAAAATTTCGGCGCCCCTTTTAGTGAAAGGTAGCAAGCCCCACAGAAAGTCCCAAAATTTCGATGTCGGTACATCAACACTATCCTTTGTTCCCCTAGGTCGAATCGATTCCGTGGCCTCGGAGTACCGTTCGAAGAACCATACCTCGTGAACAAGTTGTCCATGACCACGCAAGTATGTGCAATTTAGCTATAAAGAAAACATATAATGCACGATACTAGAAAACTAAAATAAATATGCCATCATTCTCATTCATCTTGGCACATTTGCCTTGAGCCATATCTCGCCATACCAGTTGACCAATCCAGGCTCTTTGTGTAATCAAGATTCTACAACAGCACCGGTTAATTGAATGTGATTACTCAATCTTTTCCAACATCTAGATACCATACATTCTCTCGGGTCATAACTCAAACATACTTACTGTCCAGTTCTCGGGTCTTATATCTATGATACCATCTATTTATCGAACCTATGCTCGATATACTCACCGTCCAAATATTTGGAACATATGCTTCGCTTGTCATGTATTTTATTGCAATACTACACAATTCATAAAATGATTCGCAACAATTTTTGGGACATGTGATTTATTTATCTTTCATTATCTTTCTGGGTTCCATGCATGGTAACATCTAGCAATTCAACAAGAAATCATAGAGTACAAATTAATCCTTGTTATTAAGTCTGAAGGTAAAGGATCTTCGAAGAACTCATACTACTCACATTATTAAAATGGTTCCCGCAACGATCGCATAGCCTTCCGAACGATCCTTCTGCATATTTTCAAGTTCAACAAGACTTTATTGAACTAACCGGCCATCATAATGCACTGTGCGGGTCGGAACACTACACACAGGTCGTTAATTGACACCCTTTGAAAGATCTTGATGGTAAATTGTCAAAAAAAAAAAATAATAAATCAGATGACTTCGCTGGACATCCTCCATAGTTTAGGTGGTGTTTATGCATTTTTTTTCCTTATTTATTTAATTTGTGTGTATAGGTCAGTGCACACCCGAATCCGTCTCTCTTTTTATATATTTAAATTTTTGGTCGGTTGTGATTAACTTATTTTAGTTGTCATCTTGACAAAAGACATGGCAAATCCAGAAGAAAGACTGCGAAAGATTGTGTACAACAATGAAAGTTTGATAAATTCAGCCAAGAGAAAGCAACCTTCTTTCACAACGAACGACTGCAGCTTCGCAGCGTTTGCGACACGTTCCATTGCAATTTCTTTAAAGGCACGTCTCCCGCGCGCGCGTGGTGTCCGCCCAACCCATGCACACCTACAACCGCCATGTCCGAATTCAAATGTTAGCTACAGTACTTGAGAGCTCTATATATAGAGAGAGAGAGGGAGTTACATCCCTTCTAGTTATAATTAACACAATATATATCAGAGAGCTCAAGAAGAAGAGATGGAGTTTAGAGAGAGTATTGTCGTTGTTACACTTTTGCTCTTTACTGTTGTTGCGGCTGCGACTGCTTCGGTTTCTGTGCCGGCACATCATGAAGATGAGTCTCATCTCGACCGGAGAAGTTTTCCGAAGGGCTTCATCTTCGGTGCCGCCGCCTCAGCTTACCAGGTGTGTGTGGAAGCAGAAGTGGAGCTACATGGAACACATTGGAGTCAACCTTCGTCTCCACGGTGGACCCCAATGTGTTCCACGTATTGTATGCGATATTTTTCTTTCAAATACTTAGATTCTGTCTGGATAAAAAATAAGCAAGGTTAAGTGAGGGGGAGGGGAGTAATTACTTACAATCTTGCTTGATTTTGACTGAGAGTTATGGGGTATGTTTAATGACTCTTGTTTGAATGTGTTCTATGTATTGTACGCGATATTTTTCTTTTAAATTATTGGCTTCTGTTTGGATTTGGGAAAAAATAAGCAAAGTTAAGTAGGGTTGAGTGAAGCAAAGTTAAATGAAAGGGATATATATCATTACATATAATTTTGTTTGACAGGAGAAAAAAGTTAAGTGGGACATGTTTAATAACTATTGCTTGAATTGTTGGCTGTGAGTGAGAAAATGATTAACAAAAATAATAGCTATCAAAAAATCCTTATTATCTTATTATATGACATAAATTAGATTTTATTGAGTTTTTAATTAAATCTATCGGTAGATGGTATTTACGATTTTTCAAACAAGTACCCTCTTCTCCTTGTTAACTTTCGATCTGGAGATGGAAAAAAAATATAGGATACAAATATGATGATAACACAAAAGAGGATATTTGATTCAAGGGGTTGAATAAACAACTGTTTCTTGCTTGATTTTTTTTTTTCCACTCAAACCATTTGCTAACATAGCTATTTATAGGACTCAAGATATATCAAGATGCATTAACAACAATGAACAAGACTCTTAGGTTTTCTAGATGCATTCATGCATGCAACAATGAACTTCGACTCTTCCTAGATATATCCATGTATCCAATAATGAATTTGACAATCTCGTTACATCCATGCATGCAATGAACTTGACATAATTTGGTTTACATCTCCAACAATGTCTCTCGTAAACCAAATTTGCTTTTGACTCCTAAAGCATCGATATTTTTCTTGAAGGCTTGTCCTCCTAGAGAATTTGTAAACACATCTGCAAGTTGTTATTCAATTCTGCAATATTCAATGTTAACTTCTCCTTCATGAACAAGTTCCCATAGGAAGTGAAATCTTATGGGAATATGTTTTGTCCTTCCACGTAGGACAATAGCTCTTGTTTGGTTTATCCAACTAGCAAACTAGCACCTTGGTAGTTTTTAGGTTTTTAGTGCTTCATAGCAACCATCATGCTTTACAGGTTCCTTTTGCCCCTACAATTTTCTTCTTTTTCTTTCTTCTCCTCTTTTTTCCTTCTTTTTTTTCCACCTTCTCTGTCTTTTTTTTTTTTTTCCTTTCTTCTCCTTTTTTTCAGGGCTCCTTTTGTCCTGACAATTCCTCCTCTTATTTCGTTTCCTTTTCCTTTCTTCTCCTTTTTTTTTCCCCTCTTTTTGTCCCTTCTCTTCCTTTTTTTCTCCTACTTTCTTTTCCTCTTCTTTTACTTCCTTCTTCTTCTTTCTTTTTTTTTTTTTTTTTACTTTTCTTCTCTTGCTTTATTTTTTTCTTCCTTCTCATGCTTTCTTTTTTCTTCTCTTTCTTTTTTTTTTCTCCTATTTTTTTCCTTCTCTTTCTTTTTTTTCTTTCATTCTCCTGCTTTTTTTTTTCGTAGTTATCTTGTCCA
>JANAVB010020971.1:0-60000 GCA_029216955.1 Iris pallida | reverse complement strand
CGACTTGGCCATTGCCAAGTACGAAGGTGAGCCCGTTCCGCTATCCCGCTGCATCAAGTGGTATCAAAGCCCCACAGATCGATGATTCCAATTCGTTTGGAAACCTTTGGGAATCCTTCTTTCTAAAAACAACAATGACGAAACCTGTCACACGTGAGGAGTTTGATGCCATGTCTAATAATATTGAATCCTTATCAAAAAGGTTGATGTCCTTGTAGAAGCATGAAAAATATGGGGTTCATGCGGATTACAAATTATCGCATAGGTGCCTGGGGTCAAACAGGTATGCATGAAGGAAAGTCGCATGACATATGCGGCCCGTCGATAAACAGCTGTAGAAAGAAGATATGCGTCTAAGAGGAGCAGTTTGACTATATGCATCCAAGATGAGCAGTTCGACTGATAAAGATGACAAGTCCTGGCAAAAGCATGACAGTTCTGACACTTCGACAAGAAAGATAAGACGTGAGACGTCGCCCAAAAGCAGGGTTCGTACGCCTCCATGCGGCCAAAAGAGTGCCATCCAAGCCGCATGAACCTCATGCGGCTCAGCTTATGCGGCCCCAAAAGTTTTTAAACTTCATACAGCCAAGAGTAACTGTGATCCAAGCCGCATGAGTCTCATGCGACCCCACATGGTCGAAGACTGAGAAAACCATACGCAACGGAACACGTGGCAAACTGACCAAGTCCTTAACTACCCAGATTTGCTGCAACAAAATTCCAACAAATCGACAGATGGCAAGCCAAGAGCGGGTCTTCGCGTGCTGATCAGCCACGTCGTCGCAAGCCGTCTTTGCGGCTCAAATTATATCCTATTATAAATAGCAGGGTGCCACACCCTGCAAAGGCTGACAACCTTCAAGAGAGAAGCAGTTTCTTCACGAGCTAGAGACTGCACCAGATAGTCCACAGAGTAAGGCAGAGTTGATAGCACTTTCTCGAGCCTCCACCGTCACCCCCCAGAAACAAAACTAAACAATTGTACTTAGATTATTTCCTAGGATTTTTTTAGGCTTTCCTTTGTACAAGCGAGTTTGCAATCAAGTTCTGTGTTCTGTAATACCTGTCTTTGATTTTTATGGCAAACACGATGGCGACTCTGCTGGGGACATCCTTCTCTTTCGATGAGAAGTTGGTGATGCAATCTGACGTGTCCAAACTCGGCTCTACACAGCAGATGATTGTGGTCCGCTTCGACCAACAAGCCTTTGAAGAATTGCTCTCTGAAGGGAGCGCCAGCCCGTCTCAGAAGCGAGCTAACCCAAAGGGGACTCGCAAGGCGTCGGTGCACAAAACTGTTATCCCCGACCAAGTTCTCGAAGAAGCTCCTTTTGCAGCCCATGACGGTAACCAAAGCTCTCCTGCGGCTTTGCTTTCGACCGCAGAGGACCCCACTATCCCCAAAACGAGCAGAGAAAAATACTACGATGTTGAGTTTTTGGGGACACAAGAGAACTCCATACGGACAAAGAAGAAGCCGCATAGAGGAGATCGACAGTCTGTCCATACGGCAGCCAACTCTGGCCGTAGGCCGACGACTCATGCGGCAGCAAACTCTAGCTGCAGGAAAATGATCCATGCAGAGCCAACGCTAGCCGCAGAAAAATGGTCCATGCGACGATGAATCCTGGCCTCAAACAGGACGTCTTATGCGGCCCTGTCAGAAGCTCTGTGTTTGACCGCCTCTCATGCGGGCTCGACGCCATGCGGCTCACTAAAGATGCATGATGTACCAATCTGTACTCCTTTTACTATGCGCCTTCGGGTGCTAAGTTAAAAAAAGTTTAGGGCAGTGCAGGCCCAACCAGTCCAGTCAACTGTCCAAGTTGCTGACTGTCAGTGGGCCCAGTTGACTGTTACACGGGCTCCTAACGGAAAGTTGTACAGAACCACCCGCGTCCAGTCCCCCAGGGCTAATAGACAGGGTAGATCTTTAAAGTCTTTCTCTGAAGATCCAGAGCAAGTGCTTTTACTAGCCACAGATCAGGGAGCAAATATGATGCCTAAGCACCCTTGCGCTCGGGATTCCCGAGTTCACAAGTTGGGTGAAAAGGTAGAGAAGCTTCCTACCGACTTACGGGACTTGATTACTCACAAACGTAAGACGGCAGCGTCAGCATGCAATAAGTCCCTCTCGGGGCGTCGTTGCTCACAAGTCATCATTAACTGCTGCTGCGACAAATCAGCGACACCTGAAGATCGACAGTCGATTTTCCAGTGACTGCAGCAGCCAGCACCTTTGCAAATTTTAGGGGACGAGGACTTTCCTTTCGCCTCCTATAATTCAACTCAAAAAGTTCCTCCTGGCAAGGGTGGAAAGAAGACGGGCTCTTCCAACCCGGCCATCTCGGCCAGTATTGCAAGGAGACCCTCATCCGGGGGGTTCTCATCAACCACAGGGGGTGTCTATTTAGGCACTCGATCCAAAAAGAAGCTTTCGGCACCCGGGGGTGCGCTTTCGGCCTCCTTGAAAGTAGATGAAGTTGGAGGTAGCAGTCCCCCTAATGTATGCGACAATCCGGTGTACCAATAGCACATACAGAGGATAGAAGTCCCCCAGGACTGTGCAACAGACCCCGATTTCCCTGAGGGCCACCACCCTCACCAAGACGATGCGGCTTCCTGCACAGGGGGTAGCACCCTTTCCGAGTCAGAGGAAGATGATATTCCGACATTCCTTGACGATTTCTCTATACAAGGGTACGGCCCAGAGAGTACCTCTGCCATAATCCCTTTCACTTCTACCCACGTGAGGACAGTCTTTATGGTTGACGATGATCATGAAGCGCCTTCCGACCGACAACGGCTAGAAGTGCTGGAAGCCATACTCTTGCCTTTGGTCAAGTCCGTGGACGAGATCAAAGCCGCATTGCCAACTCAACCAGCGAGGACACCCGGACAAACAAGGATGAATTCCCTCTTCTGATCACCGATATAATGATCGATAATACGTGTGGCTTCGAGCGCATATCCTTTATGGATGGCTTTTCCAGGGTATAATCAAATCAAGATGGCTCTTGATGATGAGAAGCATACATCATTTCGAACGCCGATCGACGTATATTGTTATACGGTCATACCCTTTGGCCTGAAGAACACCGGTGCTACATATCAACGGGCTATGAATGTCATCTTCAGAGATCATTTGTGCAAGACGGTAGAGTGTTACGTAGACGACATCGCCGTCAAGTGCCGTACCAAAAATGATCATTTACATGATTTGAGAACAGTGTTCGACCACATACGGGCACACAATCTGAAGATGAATCCTACCAAGTCTTTTCTGGGGGTATCCAGCGGAAAGTTCTTGGGCTTTGTCATTACTTTCTGGGGCATTCACATAGATCTCGACAAAACAAAAGCAATCCTGGAGATAAATCCACCAAAGAATCTCCGCGAACTTCGCGGGCCTTAGGGAAGACTAGCCCATATCAGGAGGTTTATCTTTAACCTCTCAGGACGATACCAACCCTTCACTTAACTCATGAGGAAAGGTTTCTCTTTCATATGGAATAAAGGATGTCAGCGTGTATTTGATGATATTAAGGAGTACATGATGAATTTGCCAGTTCTGGTAGCTCCGATCGCCGGAAAGCCCTTCCTGTTCTATGTACGGGCAATGGAACACTCCTTCGGTGCTCTACTAGCACAGAATAATGATATGGGACATGAACAAGCCATTTACTATCTCAGCCGAATGATGGTAGGACCGGAACATAGGTACACTGCCGTAGAGAAGGAGTGCCTTGCCCTAGTGTTCGCCATTCAGAAAATACGACACTATGTGACAGGGCAGACCATCCATGTTATTTTACGAGTTAATCCCCTCAGGGTTCTCATGACCAAGCCAGGCGTACTCAGTTCTCATCTAGCCACCTGGGCGAAATTGTTATCCCCATACGACATGGTCTTTGTTCCGCAGAAGGCTATCAAAGGTCAAGCCTTGGCTAACTTCTTAGCAGCCCATCCAGGCTCAGAAACAGCCAAAATTTATGAAAAAATTCCTAATGAAGTCGTCGCCTCGAATATGACTTCGCACGATGCTATTTGGTGCATGTTCTTCGACGGTGCTTCAAGAACGGGACCATAAGGTGATATCATCGCTGGAGCCGGGGTGGTATTGATTTCTTCCTCCAGACTAGTAGTCAATCGGGCATATTCTCTTACAGAACCCTGTTCGAACAACGTAGTCGAATATAATACTCTAGTCATTGGGCTCCAACTCGCAAAAGAAGTACGGATCAGATACTAGGAAGCTTATGGTGACTCGCAGTTGGTTGTTAACCAGATCCGAGGTTCATTGAGGTTCACAATAAGGATCTGATTCCCTATTATTAGACAGCAATTTCCATCATTACAACCTTAGAGGGTTCTTTATAGAGTACGTTCCTAGGCTTCAAAATATCGAAGCCGATACCCTGGCAGGTCTCGCCGTTTTCTTGGCACTCCCGAATAACATTCATCATCTAGTTGACATAATAGGCCATGAACTGGTCTGCCCCAGGAACAATCTTCAACTGGGTATGAGTTGCTCCACCCAGATAACCAACGGCATACAAGACTGGAGACGCCCACTCACCGACTTTGCGGTCTATGAAATTCTGCCAGAGAATGTGAAGGAAGCTACCTCAATCAGAAGACGCTCCCTCAGATTCTTCTACGATACAGAGACAAAATATTATATTGACGATCCTACGATGGGCTACTATTAAGATGCCTGTCAAATGCAGAAGCCACAGAGGCCCTACGTGAAGCTCATGATGGTACTTGTGGGGTCGACCAACCTGGCCCAAAATTATAAGATCGTCTTCGCCAGATGGGTTATTACTGGCCCACAATGGTCGCAGATGCAGTTGATTATGCACAAAAGTGCAAGGCTTGCCCGGTCCATGCAGATTTTATACATCTGCCATCTGAATTCTTGCACCCAACAGTGGCCTCTTGGCCATTCGAAGCATGGGAAATGGACATCATTGGGCCAATCACCCCGTCGTCGTCTAGAGGGTATAGGTTCATACTTGCAATCACCGATTACTTCTCCAAATGGGCAGAAGCTGTTCCATTGGCAGAGGTCAAGATATCGAACGTGATTAGCTTCATAAAATATTACGTTATCTACCGTTTTGGATTGCCCCGGAGGATTATCCACGACAATGGTCCGCAGTTCGCAAGCTATGCCTTCTATCGATTTTGTGATAAGTATCGAATTCAGAATATGGTCTCGACAGCATACAACCCCTTGGCCAATGGTCTGGCTGAAGCATTCAAAAAAACCATAATCAAGCTCCTCAAAAAGTTTGTGTCTACAAACAAGCACGACTGGAACGAAAAGCTTGGTGAGTGTTTATGGGCGTATCGGACGACAATTCGGACGGCTACAGGAAATACACCGTTCTTCTTGGTTTACGGGAGCGAGGCAGTCCTTCTATTGGAAACTCAGATCCCCTCACTCCGAGTGGCCCTCACCTACCAGTTAATAGCAGACGATAACTACCGCCGACGGCTACAAGAGTTAGAAGCATTAGATGAGAAGCGTTTACAAGCTCAATAAAGCATAGAGCTCTACCAAGCGCGCATCTCTCGGACTTTCAACAAGAAAGTCAAACAGAGAATATTCCAAGTGGGCGATCTTGTCTTGGCCATTCGCAGACCAATGGTCATGACTCACAAGACCCCGGCAAATTTTAGCCTAAATGGGAGGGACGGTTCATCATCGAGGCCGTATTCTCCAACGGCACGTACCTTCTCGCAAAACAAATGGAGACTTGCTCATGATGCCCATCAACGGCAAGTTCCTCAAGAAATACTATGTCTAAACGACACCTTTCAACTCTCTCTTGGATTGTGAGTTATATACCCTCAAGTATCGCTGAACTTACACTCTGACTTCAAATCTTCCAGATTGTTGAGTTACGTACCCTCAGGTACCACTGAACTTACTCTTTGACTACTCCGAATGAATTCATATTTATTCCTTGGTCATATCTATGAACTTCCTAGTCATAGCTCCTCTCCACCAAGAGTTTGTCTCAAAATCTATTACCCGCACTACCAGTGCGCAGAAGGGTAATAGGTGCAAACTTATCTTAATATATTACTCGTACTGTCAGTGCACAAAAAGGGTAACAGGTCCACAAAATTCCCCAAAGAGGAAAAACAACCATGTTCATATTACCTCTGAGTTGTTTTCTCGTCCATCACAAACAAATCACCCAATGCATAGAACTTCCACGTTGATAGCACATCTGAGTTGTTCTGTGTACCTCTATTATGCCTACCCCTACCATGTCCTTATTACCTCTGAATAGGAAGGCTTTGTTTTGACCCGTATTTACCACGTCCTTATTACCTCTGAGTAAATACGTTGGTTCCCTCTCCACTTATTATCCGTACTCGCATCGCCAGTACACAAAAAGGTAATAAGTCCACAAAAGTTATTCTAATCTATTACTCGCACCATCGATGTACCAAAGAGTAGTAGGTCCATAAAATATTATTCAAATCTATTTGCTCGCATTTTCATATGCACAAAAGGGAAATAGTTCCACAAAAATCTCCCAGTGGAATGTCCCTTATCAAATACAAATGCTGTATTAGGCCCCCTAGTACAAGCACCACAAAACATCAGAAATAAAGTAGAGTGAGCATACCCTGTTTATTCAAGATCAGTTACATTCATAGGACTATATCGACAACAAAGAAAGAAAAAATCTGGCAATACATAGTTGGGATTGACAGCGCTTCGTCTTCAAGCAGTTTCGTGGCCCTCGAAGGAAGTCATGTTTTACTGCTGAGAAGCAAATAAAGCTGTTGAATCTCCAAGGAGCTGCCAGAAGGAGGATAAATATAGCATGCTATCCTCCCCTCCGTATTACGGATGCCTTAGTCCCGCTCCCCCAACGGACCATACCTTCAAAACATGGTCCCTGATGGTAGTTTCGCCTACTTGGAGAGCCGTAGGGATAGGACGTTCATAACGACGCCTGACCACCGTCTAACTCTTTGAAGTATAAAGGCTCTTCCTACCACCTGGGAAAAACTCTTCCGAAGTATGAAGAGTCCTGAGTTGTTCGATGTATATGCCAAAAAGGTGTGGGGAAAAACTCTTCCGAAGCATGAGGAGTTTTGAGCTGTCTGATATAGAAGCCAGAATGTTGTATTTTTACTCCATCGTTGACACCGGTTCTAAAGAAATTTGCTAGCCAAATCCCTACAAAAACAGGAGAAAAATGGGAGTTAGCACCAAGAAAACAAATAACTCTGTTATGCGGCCTAGCCAATTATGTGGCCCAGCTCATGACAGAACTCATACAGTCCCAAAGGGGTCAATGCGGCTTAGTCATGAAGAACTCATAGCGGCCAATACTCGTAGCGGATCAGCCACGAGACAATCAGGCAGCTCAGCTATACAGTATTCATGCGGCCCGATCATAAAGTGCTCATGCGGCACCTATGCGGCTTAGTCATAGAAAATTCATACAGATCCACCTTGAGGCACTCAGGCGGTTCAAGTTCGAATGAGCAGCAGTCATGCGGCCCTAGTCCATGCGGCCCTATCGTACAGAACACATATTGTCCTAACGAGATAGGACATACATCAACTAGGCTTATAGCAGAGGCAGTATATGACAGGCCCACGCATAAAAATATGTGCTATGGCCATTTGAAATTTCAGTCGTCATCTGCTCACCATGAATGGAAGGAATGTCTGCCGCTCTCGACGGAGAAAGCAAGTCTCTTCCCTTTGGCCGCCGCACCAATCGACTTAGAAGCTTTTGGAGCCATAGCAGAAAGTATGATGAAGTCAAAGGAGGCAAAAGTGAAAGAGTAAAATCTCTCTCTAAATGACTCCTATTTTTAGAGTTGCTGAAGAGTGACTATTCGACTCTCGAGATCATTAAGGATAGGGACTGACATTTGGGAACTTTATCCCTAGTAACCATCGAGCGTCTCTTTGGTTTTCGAGATCATTAAAGATAAACTCAACGTTTGGGAACTTCATCCCTAGTAAACGTCGATTTCATCTCGAAAATAGATCCGCAACCGAATCAAGAGCATTAAATGCAGCAGTGACAGCTGGCAGACTCTCTGCGGGTCGAAGCGTCCCTGTGATTTAAGATTTGTTCTACGACTCAGGATCTTCCTGTGGCTCAGTACTTCTCTGCAACTCAAGATCTCTTTGCAATTCGAAAATAACTTCCTGCAAATTGAAGACTCCCTATGGCTTGACATATTTTCATGCTTCGTATTCAAAGTATTCCAAATTTGTAATTTAAAAACTTTGAAGGGGGTCTTGTAGAAGCATAAAAAATATGGGGTTCATGCGGAATTACAAATTGCCGCATAGGTACCTGGGGTCAAACAGGTCCGCATAAAGGAAAGCCGCATGACATATGCGGCCCATCGACAAACAGTCGTAGAAAGAAGATATACGGCCAAGAGTAGCAGTTCGACTGATAAAGCTGACAAGTCCTGGCAAAAGCATGACAGTTCTGACACTTCGAAAAGAAAGATAAGACGTGAGACATCGTCCAAAAGCAGGGTTCGTACGCCTCCATGCGGCCAAAAGAGTGCCATCCAAGCCGCATGAACCTTATGCGGCCTCAAAAGTTTCCAAACTTCATACAGCCAAGAGTAACTGTGATCCAAGCCGCATGAGTCTCATGCGACCCCACATGGTCGAAGACTGAGAAAACCATACGTAACGGGACACGTGGCAAACTGACCAAGTCCTTAACTACCCAGATTTCCTGCAACAGAATCTTAACAAATCGACAGATGACAGCCCAAGAGCGGGTCTTCGCGTACTGATCAGCCACGTGGCCGTAAGCCGTCTATACGGCTCAAAATACATCCTATTATAAATAGCACGGGTGCTACACCCCTGCAAAGGCTGGCAACCTTCAAGAGAGAAGCAATTTTTTCACGAGCTAGAGACTGCATCATATAGTCCACGGAGTAAGGCAGAGTTGATAGAACTTTCCCTAGCCTCCACCGTCACCCCCCAGAATCAAAACTAAACAATTGTACTTAGATTATTTCCTAGGATTTCTTTCTAGGTTTTCCTTTGTACAAGCAAGTTTGCAATCAAGTTCAGTGTTCTGTAATACCTGTCTTTAATTTTTTTTGGCAAACAGTCCTGTTTGACAAATTGGATAGAGTGCTGGAATTTCTTAGAATCAAATCCAACAAAGTCTTTGATATTACGGGAATACTGCCTAGAGAGACGAGAGACGTAAATGCTCGTCCTTCTACCAGTCGTACACAAAAGGGTCCGTATCGTGGCCACAACAGTGGGGCCTCTCACATGGAATACTACGAGGACAGTGACGACGATGATTTCAGCCTGCAGGGATCCCATCGTCAGGGCCCCCAAACCATCTATGTAAACCAACAATGATGGAACCATGCATACCAACGATGTAGGCAAGGTGACTACGAAGGAGGAGGTGATTTCAAAATGAAAATGGATCTTTCCTCTTTCAACGGTCGATTACACATTGAAGACTTTCTTGACTGGCTCACAGAAGTAGAACGCTTCTTCGAATACATGAACATCCCTGAAGAGAGACAGGATTACCTTGTAGCCTATAGGCTCAAGGGAGGTACCTCTGCTTGGTGGGAACAACTCGAGCACATCCGTACGAGAGTCGAGAAAGCTCCTGTACGGAGTTGGCCAAAGATGCGACGACTACTACGACAAAGATTTCTACCTCTAGATTATCAGCAGATTCTCTATCGTCGATATCAAAATTGCACACAAGGTGCACGAACTATAGCTGACTACACAGAAGAATTCATCAGACTTTTGTCCCGTAATGATATGTACGAAACAGATCTTCAACATGAGACCGTTATCTTGGCGGCCTAAGGAAAGACATCCATGATCAACTATACCTGCAGAATATATACACACTCAGTGAAGCAATCACCTTTGCAGAAAAGGTAGAACAAAAGATTGAGAAGTTTAAGAGTCCACAGGGCCATTTCAGTGCTAACAACCATGGATCAATAACAAAGGATGATTGTACACCAAATTAAGCTGCCAAATATTCCAAAATGGGCAAAGGACCAGCAAACCCTAATTCTTCCTCCCCGACGACACCTTCAAAAGTACATGTCCCATAATAAGTTGCCAAACCTCAGCAAACTGCCAATCTATACAGCAAACCAAAAGGAAACAAGTGCTACCGTTGCAACAAAGTTGGATATCTTTCCAACAGCTGCCCCCTTGGAGCACAAGTTGCCTTTACTGACTACGAAGACGAGGAGGGAGAAGAAGAACACTTAGAAGAAGAAGAGGTCCTTTCTGAAGATGATGGTGAACAACTCGTGTGTGTTGTTAGGCGTCTGCTACCAGCCCCAAAGATTGAAGAACCACCCCAACGCCACAATGTCTTCCGAACCCGATGCAAGGTCAAAGACAAGTTATGTGATATTATCATTGACAACGGGTGTATATAGAATATTGTTTCAAGAGAAATGGTAGATAAGATGAGACTGACCAAAGAAGCACACCCGGCTCCATATAAGATTGGCTGGATTCATCGGAGACACAACATGGTCGTCTCTGAAGTTTGTCGCATACCCTTCTCCATCGAAAAGACCTATAAAGATAAAGTCATGTTCGATATTGTCGACATAGACTCTTATCACATCATCCTCAGTCGGCCATGGCAATTTGATAAAAATGTCACATACCGGAGAAGAGACAACATATATTCTTTCTTTCAAGATGGACGATGTCTCACTCATCATCCATTAGCACCGGGTGATATTCCTAAGATCAGTCCACAACAACAAAAGACCGTAATGATTGTTGACGGTCAAGAACTTGAAAGCGGTCTTGAGAAACAAGAAGAACTCTATGCATTGGTTGTATCGGGTAAAGTCGAAGTATTCCATACTAACATTCCTGAAGTAGTCCAGCCTTTACTACAAGAGTTCTGCGACATCATGTCGAAGAAACTGCCTAGCGAATTGCCACCAATGAGAAACATTCAACATAAAATAGATCTCATCCCAGGTTCTAAACTTTCAAATATTCTACATTATCAGATGAGCCCCAATGAATGCAAAATCCTCCAAGACCAAGTTGAAGAATTGGTCCAAAAGGGCTTCATCATATAGAGCCTCAGTCCTTGTGCAGTTCCCGCCTTGCTAGTGCCAAAGAAAGACGGGTCGTGGCGTATGTGCATCGAGAGTCGGGATATCAACCGCATCACCGTTAGGTATTGCTTTCCCATCCCTCGACTAGAAGACATGTTGGATATGCTTGCTGGGTCTACAATTTTCTCAAAGATCGATTTGAAGAGCGGATACCATCAAATCCGAATTCGACCTGGTGATGAATGGAAAACTGCTTTTAAGACCCATGAAGGACTCTACGAAGGGCTTGTTATGCCTTTCAGACTTCCAAATGCACCAAGCACGTTCATGCGCCTTATGAATCAAGTTTTGAAGCCATTGATAGGAAAGTTCATAGTCGTCTAGTTTGACGATATCCTGATCTATAGCCAGAGCCAAACTGACCATCTGAAGTACCTCAGGAAAGTTCTCAAACTTCTCCGAATTAATAAACTCTATGTCAATCTAAAGAAGTATAGCTTTCTTACTAACCAACTCATTTTCTTGGAATTTGCTATTAGCGCCAGTGGCCTCAGTGTTGATGAAGAGAAGATTAGAGCAATTCGCGACTGGTCCACTCCAAAGACAACGACTGAAGTACGAAGTTTTTATGGCCTCGCCAATTTTTACCGATGATTCATTCGTAACTTCAGCACTATTGTAGCACCATTGACAGAATGCATGAAGAAATAAAAATTCATCTGGACTCCTGAAGCTGAAGCCAGTTTCATACTCATCAAGGAGAAGCTATCTACGGCACCAGTCCTATCACTGCCCAACTTTGACAAGCTGTTTGAAGTCGAATGTTATGCCAGCATAGTGGACGTTGGTGCTGTACTAATACAAGAAGGAAGACCAATTGCCTTTCGTAGCGAGAAGCTAAGTGAAGCTCAACGAAAATGGTCAACTTATGAGCAGGAGTTCTACTTGATCGTACAAGCCATCAAAGCATGGGAGCACTACCTCACCCAACGGCCATTTATCCTACATATAGACAATAAAGCTTTATCTTTCATAAACAATCCCCGTAACACAAATCGAGTGCATGCTAGATGGATTCAGTTTCTTCAGCGCTTCTCCTATACCATCAAGCACAAGGCCGGAGTTCAGAACAAAGTAACTGATGCCTTAAGCCGTCGAGCTGACCTCTTCATCACTTTACATCAAGAGGTCATCGGGTTTGAATACCTCAAGGAACTCTACCCGAAAGGCAAAGATTTTCAACAAGCATGGGAAGATTATCAACCAAACGGAGCTACAAATGGATATCACATCCAAGAAGGCTATCTCTTCAAAGGAAATCAGTTGTGCAATCCTCGTAGTTCCTTGCGGGAACATATTATTAGAGAGCTCCATAGTGGAGGTCTCGGTGGACATTTTGGTCGAGATAAGACGCTAGCCATAACCGAAGAAAGATATTATTGGCCACAATTAAGAAAAGAAGTTGAGGGACATGTCCGCAGTTGTCCTATATGCCAAGTTGCCAAGGGCCAAGAACAGAATACTGGTCTTTATAAGCCTCTTCTAATTCTCGAAGGACCTTGGGAAGACATTTCTATGGACTTTATTCTTGGCTTACCACGAACACAGTGCGGTACTGATTCTATCTTTGTTGTGGTAGACAAATTCTCTAAGATGGCATACTTTATTCCATGTCGTAAGATATCCGACGCGACTCATATTGCTCTCCCTTTCTTTTGAAAAGTCGTGCGTTTTCATGGTGTGCCAAAGTCAATCACTTCAGATAGAGATACTAAGTTTCTGTCACATTTTTGGAGAAAATTATGGGAAAGATTGGATACATCACTACAATATAGTAGTACTAGTCACCCACAAACTGACGGACAAACAGAGGTCGTGAACCGCACACTTGGAAACATGTTGCGAAGCTTAGTTGGAACACGACCTAAGTAGTGGGATCTGGCTTTATCACAGGCTGAATTTGCTTATAACTGCATGCCTAACAAATCAACTGGAAAAGTACCGTTTGCCATTGTCTACTCACATCAGCCACGACATGTTTTGGACCTCGTCTCTCCGCCTAAGACTCCGGGTCAAGACATTGGTGCTGAGCATATGTTAGAGCGGCATCAATTAATACATAATAAAGTGAAACCACAACTTGAAGAATCTTATACCAAATATAAAACAGCTGCTGATCAGTGCCGCCGCCGTAAGGTCTTTCATGAGGGAGACTTGGTCATAGTTTACTTACGTAAGGAACGTTTTCCTACTGGCTCCTACAACAAATTGGCGAAGAAGAAGATCAGACGATTTCAAGTTCTACACAAGCTAAATGACAATGCTTATGTGATTAATCTCCCTGAAGACATGCAGATCTCTCCAACCTTCAATGTCGCCGATCTTTATGAATACTTTCCACCTGGCAAACCGCTTTATTCTGATAAGTACTCAGGGACGAGTTCTCTTGAAGCAGGGGAGACTGATGTAGCGTAGAATCCTAGTCCCTCTAGGATTCCTTTTCTTTTCCTCTTCCCTCTTGGATCTATTTTTCTTTTCTTTACTTTTTTTATAATCCTATTTATGATAGGATTCTTATTTTGACTTTATCTTTTATTAGGATAGATTTTATTTTTATTTTATTAGGATTAGGTTGTCACAAAAGCCCTATAAATATGTACCTTTTGTATGCAATCGGGAACAACTTTTAATCAATAAAGTTTTTCTTTAAAGTTTGAGATTTGTTCACTTATTTTTGTGGTTGTGGACTCGACTGTTCTGTGGATTCAGAAGCCCCTCGCTTGAGGTTTTCAAGCAACCTTCGTGCGGACCCCTCACAAGGCCCTCTGTCGGAGTTTTTGCGGCACCGCTTTGCTCTTACCAAGCAACGGTGGTCCAGTTATCGTCATCACCGATCGACTTGGCCATTGGCAAGCACGAAGGTAAGTCCGTTCTGCTATTCTGCTGCGTCAATCTGGCACCAGCTTAAAAAAAGAAAAAAATTGGGCGCCAGTGTCACTAGCGTCAGCTTCGATTTTTTTAGGTGCCACTTTAACTGGTGCCAGCTCCTTCAATTTGGTATTCTTCAAAACTTCTCCTCTATTGCGCGAATAACCACAATTTCTTCTCTCCAAATAAAATTTTATGCATTCCTTCTCCTCGTTCTTCTTGTCCTTTGATATTTTCTTCTTCTCTACTCCCTTTGGAGCTGAAGCTTCAGTTCTTCTCTAGAGAAAGAGCACCGCACGCGATGAGGGGGAAGAGGCAGATGGTGACGCGCTGGTGGATAAGGATGGCGACATGGAGGTGGGTTCCTCGTTAGTGACGACGGGGGTGAGTTCAATCGGCACAGAGAAAGTCGAAGGTGGACCTGGACATGCAAAAATCGGTATCGATATCGGGAAATTGCTTGCTTCTATAGTAAGAGATGGTTCGCTAGGAATGGATGTATACTTCAGTATCATCTCAGTCCACAAAGATAACTTTGTTTGTGCCCTTAAGAACAAATACGAGGATCAATAAACCCTTTTGGTACTGAAATCAAGAATATCAAGGAAAATGCAAACATCATGGAGACAACATGTCGAAACGAAAGCACAACCACTCCATTGTGCCAGTATTATAAAATCTGGGTCCAGAATATTCATATGAGAAATGAAAATCTTTGTGCAGAAATCTCGATTCATAGTTGATGTTTCTAAGAGCATCTCCAACCCTATTGTCTTGTTAAGTGTTGTGAGTGTTAGGTGGCTCCTATGTGGCATAAGCCACAAGATAATGTCTTGTTTATGTGGTAAAACTATATTTCAAAAGACAATGAGATAGAAAAACTCTCCAATGCAAAAGTATTGAGGAGACAATAAAAAGTATTTTTTCCAACTTCCAAGGCAACTCCTTCACTTCTTCAACTTTTTTATAAATATTTCTATTCGTAATTGACGATGTGGAGACAAAGTCATTGTGAAGTGAATTGTCTAGATCTAGACAACCAACTTCACATTCTCGTTGCCATGTCAACTTCATGTTTTATTCTACATTTGCATTGGAGAAGAATTTTTGGAATGAAAGTTTGTCATTCCTATGTGGCAACCATTTTTTTAAACTCACAATAGGGTTAGAGATGCTCTAATAGTCACTGATCCAGAAAGTGATTCGGCAAAATGTTGTATAATGTGAGCTTTGTACACCCCAACCCACCTTGATAACTCGCGTGCTGTATCGATGTAATATTGCTGAAACAAAAGTATTATATGTCTCAGCAGAAAGAAAATAATGAATTTCAAGCAACTGTTCAAGACAATTGCGCTCCATTAGCCATTGCGGCGCATATGTGTAGATTGGATAACTAAACTATTTTAAAAGCTATGTTTTAAGCCTCTCTCCTCTCTTCTGTCTTCAGATGAACTATCATATATGTCTGATGATCGCGCCTGGTTCCAAATATTCATATAGCAGTATAGTACTGTGAGGAACACTCCTTTCATAGAAACCACAACGTGCTTCATCTCAGTGGCTTGGTTAAGACTCATTCTCACTCTCAGTTTTTTTCCCATATTAAATGGTTGGAGTAAACCCACCGTTATTAATTTACAATATTCATCTAGAAAAAAAGCGAGACGAAGTAGTGAGCTTGTTGTAGCTAGAATCCTTCGCCGTTATTGGCATAAGTTTGAGACAAAGTTGTCAATATCTTGAGCAACATGCCCGCTTTGAAGACCTATAGAACCAGTACTTCCCCGATGCCGACCTCCGCAAGTCCAGGTCTACCTTCAACTTCTTATGCACCGAGCTCTCCACCGCCATCGTCAAAGAGACACCACCCTCCACGCAGCCATCCATGTCCGCCAGCACGTCGAGATCTGCCTTTTTTCCCTCACCACGGGGGAGAAGAGAACAAGGAAATATAATCAGACAAGAAAGAGGAGAAGAAATAATAATAATAATAATAGAAATTCAGAGATCGACAATGTCCCAAATAAGGAGAACTGAAGCCTCATCTTTAAAGGGGGTAGAGAAGAAGGAAAGAGAAAAGAACAAGGAGGAGACGAAATAATAATGAGATAGAGGCACCATGTCACTGTAGTGCCCCGTCCCGCTCAGTCAATCGGAGGAATCGAAACGCCGACGGCGTTCGGACTTAGCCTTGCAATGGCTTGCTCGGAGACATCGCTCAGGTGGGGTAGTTTCGGTGAACTTGCCTCATCTTTGCCTTCACATAATAAATTGCGTGTTTTCAACTTGCACAAGTAGGCTTAATAATAAAAGAGATGAATCCATATAGCTAAAAGAAGATCCCGACGGATCGAATTGAGATAGAATATTGAAAGGTCCAACGGTCGGCTTGGAGTTGGTGCACGGCGTGCTTTGAAAATGACACTCGATACTTCGTCCCGTGACTTGGGAGAAGTAAATTGGTCTTCAACACAAAACTATGAACTTGCCTAAGTCATAGGCGTCGCCCGCGTAAACGCTTGATAAAGTGTGCACGGTTCCACTGCGCAAGGCTTGGCATAGCCTTTGCTCGTCCCTCGGGTTAAGTTGTAGTCTTGAGTAAGTTAGGCAAAGTTATGCCGGTCGACCTAAGTCATTCCAAGTGTTGTCCCGCTCATTCTGCGGTTGTCAAGCTAAATAGTCCCACGATCCCAAGGCCCGTCATATGAGGTATGATTTGGGCGATAGCGTTGCATAGAACACGAGTCGGTTTAAGGCACGAGCCACGGTTGGTTCAGTGGAAAGTTAGCCACGGTCTGTCAATACTTAAGGAAACACGTTATGTTCAAGTTAAGTTGGAAGGCTATGCAGTAGCCGTTCCCTGAGTTCAAAGAATGTTAAGTCTAAGCGATGGTTAGTCGCCGAGAGTTAATATGTCGAGACTGTGGTTCAGTCGCCGAGGCAACCCTGGTTTGGGCTCTGCAAAGAAGTATGAAAGGTGGAAGATGTAAAGCAAAGGAACTAAGTGATGATGATGAGACCATGCAATTATGTTAAGTCTAGAAAGTTAGCGTAGGTGCGTGGTCATGGACAACTTGTCGACAAGGGCGATGTTTCTTCGAGCGGCAACCCAGGGCCAAGAGACCGACTCGGCCTAGGAGGAAACAGGGTATAGCCGAGCTGGGTAATAGGCAACCGGCATGTCGGAGACTTGCATCGGGGATCGCCACCTGCGGTATAAGGGTCCCGAATGCCAGGCTATGTCCACGATGGCTAGTCAATGCCAGTGACCATTCATATAGATGTGTCGGCACGGGCGGCAATCTGCGTGTGTGCCTTTGGATTGAGTTGAGTTGAATATGTATGCAGTTAGAAGACACAATGTCTGGGCCTAATATTTGGCTACAGCGAAGGCGACGTGCTTCGGCACAAGATGTGGCGTCGAGTATTGAGTCGTTGGCATAGAGTTACATTAGTTAGACTTGGGCTGTTGCGAGTTAAGTCAAGAAGGGTCGTAGGGCAAGTTGGGTGAAGTTACGTTGAGTTGCTGGGCACAACCTCGAAATGTGAGGCACGGACGCATTGTCGAGACTAATGTATAGGCAATACTAAGTGAGGAGGCACTGCCTCAGAGATATTGAAGCACGAATCGAGTTAATGGCACGACCGAGTCGTTACGTCACAGGGTATGGCACGGAAGACAAGTATGAGTCGGTGTGTTGACAATACAAGCACGAGAAAGGTCTAGAGGCAAGGAAATGGGGTCTATCATGTAGTTGCATCCCTGATTATGGCCGTAAGACAAACACGACTTGATAGGTTAACATTATTGGCACAAGAAGGGTCTAAGGCAAAGTATGAGTTAACGTCGTTGTGCCAATACGGGATGGTACTCAGACACAAGTATGCCAAGGCGTCCGTCATAAAACTGATCCTAAGACAAGACTAGAAAGACAATTGATAAGAATAGACTATGTTGCACAAAATAAATCAAACGTGTTGGTTTTGTATGGGTGGGCGAGGAGCTCATTCCACCAGTACAGTTGAGTACTGACACCCACATAGTTTCCATGTACAGGCACAGGTAGAAGCTCCTGGCGGAGCTCGCTTGGATGCGTCGAGGCACGGAGTTCCTTGGCGATTCAAAGCGTGCGGCCGTATGGAGTAAAGACTTATACGGGACATAATGTATGGACGTCGCCTTCCGAAGCTTCCGCTGGCTCAAGCATGGTATTGAGCGATGAGAGAGAGCTGAGTGAACTTGTAATATATGAGAAGAGTAAGCTTGAGTGATTGTAATCTTGGCCTTGCGCCCTTTGTAACCTTTGTTTCAATATCAATAAAAAGAGTATTTTGTAATAACTTTTGTTTCGTTCTAATTGCCGCTGCTATTATTCAATGTCTCTGCTTGGGACTTCTGTGGGATGACCCCGTCGCAGCCGCTGAAATCGGCCGTTATGGAACCCGCCTTGCACGAGCGCAATCTAGGCTCGTGCGACATCACGCCTTAGCGAGGACGATCGATTATACGGGAGCGGGGCGTGACATAATGGTATCAGAGAACGGCTTTACGTCCTTAGACTATCGATTGAATTCTTTAACTTTGATGTTTTCGTAAAACTCTGTTGCTTCCGCAAGTTGTTATCGTTGGTGCGCTCTCTCTCAAATATCCCACGGGATGTCCATACAATAAGTCTAAATAATTAACAAAATGTAGGAAAATATTTTTTGATAAGAAACAAAAAGATGGTTTGCGTAAGCACGGTTGGCTAAGTCGGGCTGAGCATATACACTAAGTTGCATCGACCTTAGAAAAGTCAAGTGCGGGATTCGTAATGTTGCGAGCAAGAATGAGTTGAACTCGATTGAGTAAAGTGAGATGACTATCGATAGGGGTGCTATCGAACAACGATGTTATCGTCGGTGCGATATAAGGTGAACGTGTTTAAAATTTAAGGAATCGTTCGAACGAAAATTCGAGGAAGTAGATTGTGAATCAAATGATAGTTTTGAGAATTTGTTGAATGACTTCATCCCTGAGTGGTGTATGCGATAGCTTCAGTGATGTCGATCGATCGATTGAGGATTCGGGGTGTCAATGAGTCTAGCAGCAAGCGTCGTACATATGTAAAGCCTTAGATCGTGTACGATGGAGTGAGTTATTGTCTTGAAGTTTGATAAGTTGATTCGAACGACCTAGAAATTGACGTGCACGGAACGTGCATGGGATTGAGGATGGTACGAATATGAAATACGAATATGATTGAGTAGATAAATCAAATCGAAGAAAAGCTAAGATGTAGCGAACGGATGACTTGATCGAGAAAATTGATACGGATTGTATACGAAAAGTTAGCACGACAGGTAGATAGCGTGCATAAAAAGTTTGATTTTAAAGTTACGCGAATGACTCTAAGGATTGAAATCGATGTTGCTTGATGGTTTGAGTTAGCAAGAATGATGTAAATTGAGGAAATGCATTGGTCGATGACTTAAGATAGATGGACGAATGTACATGATTTCGAATTTGAACGAATTGATATTGTGAACGATTCGAAGGATAATGATCAAACTTGAATTGAATGTCGAGGAGATTATCCAGTCGAACGATGGCATCATTCGTACGACTCGAAATTTGGTTGTAAAGGAAGATCGTCAAGTTACGCATATCGTCGATGGTATTGAGGCGTATCAAAGATCGATATGCGATAACTCAGGGGTACTCTGACTCGGCGAATGACGATCATGCAAGTATTATTGTTCGGTTGGATACTATACTTAGGATTTTGATTGAGATGAATGTTGGATGAAAATGATCGTATCTTGATGGTTACGTTGATAGCCACAATGTCGACGATCTTTTCTTGCGCGAGTACAACTCTACCCTCGCACATGCGTTGTGTCGGATTTGGGGCGATCGTTCCGCTTGAGCGCTGACATGGTGATTCATGTCGCGGGAATGATCGAACTCGGAGCGCTGACATGATGATTCATGTCGCGGGAACGATCGTTCCGCGTGAGCGCTGACATGGTGGTTCATATTTTATATATATATATATTTTTTATAAAATATAAAATATATATATATATATATATATATATATATATATATATATATATATATATATATATATATATATATATATATTTATGTTATATATATATATTTTTACTTTATATATATATATTTTTTATATTTTATATATATATATTTTTATATTTTATATATATATATATTTATATTATATATATATATATAAATATAATATATATATATATATTTTTAAATATAATATATATATATATATATATATATATATATATATATATATGTATATATATATATATATATATATATATATATATATATATATATTGTTCCCTTTTTCTTTTTGCTCTAAAAAATGACGCAAAATGGAGCAATCAAGTAAAATTAATAGGACCAAACAACAAAATCAAGTTATATGATGTTACTAATTTCCTTATATAATGGCAGATGGGAGCTTGAGTGGAGGGATCAACAAAGAGGGCATTGATTATTACAATAATCTCATTGATGAGCTTCTGTCCCAAGGTTTGCACCCTTAAGTAGGTTTTGCAGTTAATTAGTACACTATTTTGCCAGTCTTATAGTTTTATTTCCATGCAGGTTTGCAGCCCTTTGTTACCCTTTTCCATTGGGACACTCCTCAAGGCCTAGACGAGCAATATGGGAGTTTCTTATCTCCACGTATAGTGTACGCAATACATGATCATTCTATTACTGATAATAGCATTCGAAAATAAGAATAATGTTACCAGGATTTGTATAGTAATCCTCAACCGTTTCTGACATTCTAAGGATCATAAACAATTATTTAAAACAAAAAAAATCTTTTCTGACATTCTAAGGACCATGCTATTGTAGTTTCTATAAAAGAGAAAGGTCTATATCTGAAAATCGAGATTTCACATTATTAATTTATGCAAAGGTTAACTTTTTTAAAATCTTCAGACTTTTGGACCCTATGTCATCATACATCATGCACATTCTCAGAAACGGCCTTGATCTAATAATATCATATGCTCTAATCTTTGTGCATCTGCTTTGGAATATTCTACAGGGAAGATTACCATAATTATGTGGAAGTTTGCTTCAGAGAGTTTGGGGATCGTGTGAAGCACTGGATTACCTTCAACGAGCCACATATGTTTGCCGATTACGGGTATGCTTCGGGCATATTTGCACCGGGAAGATGCTCCTCCTGGGAGATTGGTAGATGCAAGAATGGAGACTCCGGCAAGGAGCCTTACATTGTAGGTCACCATATACTATTGGCCCACGCGGGTACTGTGGACCTATATAGAAACAAATTTCAGGTGGGAAATCAACCATTGATAGCATATATGGATCTACACATGAGAAATTTATGAGTGAAAAATCTTCTAAAATAATTCATTGGATCATAGACAATATGTGGAATTTGATGCGACAACATGTGACAATACATGATATTACAGCCCCCTCTTTTAATTTATACATTTTCCTTTTAGATACAAATTATGAAGATCTTTCATGACGTAGAGCTTAGAGGTTGAAGCTTTTCACTATGAAGTTTCAAGATTTTCATTATTAACCAGAGTTATACCAAGCAATTGAACCAAACTCAGAGTTATTAGATCAAAGAAAACTGTACATATCCGACCAAAAAAAATGGAGATCACATTATTGAAATAAGAATTGTATTAGAAAATCACTTGTTTTCTAAACATTGACATCTTAGGCAATATATATGTGTATACTTTATATCAAAAACAAAAATTATATACTCAATCATTTTCCTGTATCTAGTGCTTAGACTTAGAAATTCTTTTGTAAAGATAGGGCCTGGATAACAATTGACAGAAAATTCTTTAAAAAAGTATATGTAAGAAAATTAGAGGATTTATAGTTATCCAAAAATTTCTACCAGACAAGAATGCATCTGTTACCTATTGATTGATATGTAGATTAACCTTTTATCTCTCTTTGCAGAAAACCCAAAACGGAAAGATAGGTATTACACTAGACTGCAACTGGATGGTTCCTTACTCCGACTCCAAGTCTAATGTTGATGCATTTGAGAGAGGGCTAGATTTTGTGTTTGGATGGTAAGTGTTTCCATACCCAAAATATTTTGGCACTTGCTGGAGAAATAGATTGAGTATGAGTTTTAATATTACATTACTATGTGAATTGTAGGTTCATGGACCCTTTGACTAAAGGAGATTACCCATGTAACATGAGGGTGCTTGTGGGAGATCGGCTACCACAATTTACAGAGCAGCAATCAAAGTTAATTAAAGGGTCATTCGACTTTATTGGGCTTAATTATTACTCGGCAAGCTATGTATACAGTCTTCCAATTGTTAACACTGTAAACAAAAGCTACAATACTGATTCATATACCAACCAAACAGGTAGATAAGTCTATGTTTGATGTAGTTATAGTTTTTTCATATAAATAGTTACATATAATTAATTCATCAAGGAACTTAATGACACATTTATATACAATCTGACAACTTTTGCTTCTGATTCTGCCTCTCTTCCTTTTTTTTTCCTGACAGCTTTGCGGAATGGGATCCCAATTGGGCCAATGGTAGAGTGCTCTTTCAAGCAATTATGTAATGACAAGACACGACACACACTCATTTACTCAAATTGTAACTTTATTTCAGCATCATATGTTGTATGCAAGTATGCAACAAATGAAACATGCTGTCCTATATCTATGTTTGAAATTTTTGCTAACAAGTGCCTCAAGGGAACAACCCAGCACTACTTATGAATACAAATTGTGATTTAAAACAAAATGATAGAATTTGGTATTAAGTTATCGCATGTTTTTTAATTTTATTTTATTCCTTTTAGCGAGCTAAAGAAGAGAAGTATTAAAAGAAGTTGAAATTAATAAGAAACATGCTAATTTTTAGTAAAACGGTCTTTTCACTACGTATTTTATGCTAAAACCAAGTGGTTGAGATCTTTGGTATATAGAGGGACAATCCCGGAGGACAATCTTTTGGATTGTATCTCGTTTCCGGTTGAACCCTCAAAGGGGGTGACAATGGTGTTGGTAATTTAGTCCCACATCGGGTAGGAGGTGGGATCATGAGATGTAGGTAATTGGAATTGGTTCAGGGCTTATATAAGAATTCTCTTTTAACGCATATGGGCCCAATTCAATATCGTATTTCAAGGGCCAACTCCAGTTTGGATAACATCACGTTTCCCAACATAGTCAAAGACTTACCTGATTATATAAAAAAGACATTTCAACCCCTTTTCATAATATGTGAAAAAAATCTTCTAACTACACTCCATTTGCTTATAAAATCTCTTCTAATTGAATCATATCATATATCCTGATTTGTTGTATCTAAAGTATTGCTAAAATCAAAGACATAGAACCTGCTTAAGTGACAAAGAAATGTGAACTTAAAGCTAAATTGCATAAAATACCAACCCCCATCGTATTTACAACCATCTAATCCAAAATCCAAAATTTAATCTAGCAGTCATATAACTCCTATTTTGATAATATGCACTTAGCTTCTATCAGGTTTCTGCTATGTATTCCACTGGAATCCAAGGGCAAACAAATAATGATAAAGGACATATGCGTATCAAATTGAAAATTTGATTGTATCTTTAACAGGGGAGACTCGGTGGACGATAGTTAATTAGAGATATCCATATACGAATATTTGTAATCAGTTATGTTAATTTATAAAGATCACAAATATATTTGATGATAACTTATAATGTTTGCATGTTCCATAAATGCCGGAATCAATATAATGTTTTCTAGAACCATATATCTTTTTAATTGTGATAAGTTATCTGAAGTTTCATTCTTGTTGCTTAGTCAGTATGATCATTTTCTCTCTGAGTCAATTGTTAATGTTGTTTCATCCCATATCCTAATTCAAATACTATCTAATGCTAATATGCTTGCATTGCAGCCTGGTACAGAATGGATCTATGTTTACCCACAAGGGATACAGGACCTCTTGCTCTATACAAAAACCAAGTACAATAATCCTGTCATTTACATCACAGAGAATGGTAACATAATAGAATTGAAACATTACATTGAAGTAAGGCTATTAGTAGGAGTGTTAAATAAAATTTTCTCTGGATAATATAGGTATCGACGAGAAATCAAATGGAAACTTGTCACTGAAGGAAGCCCTTAAGGACGACGTCAGAATAGATTATTATCGACAACATATAATTCATGTTCAAAGAGCCATCAGGTAAGCATAGACATTAAGCCTTGCATAAGATCTTTTATTTGCTCAGAGATTTTCTCCCACTTGCATAAGATCTTTTAATTAAAGGGCCATTCGAATTTATTTTAAACATTGTTCAGAGATTTTCTCCCGCGGTCGCACACAAGTTACAAGTTATTTTTATTATTTCGAGAGAGTTATAATTACAAGAGATGGAGCCCTATTTATAGACAAAGTTTAGGGCTGCTATTGACTTCAACAAATTATCGAAATACATGTACTTTACTAATATACCCGTACAAACGCAAATCACGAAAGCAGTAAGAAATCAGATGAAGCTCCAACAATTAACTCAAACATTTCCTTATGGAGATGAATTAATTGGTAATTCTAATTTACTTATTTCATTTCATAAAGGATCCAAGAAATACCTAACAATATTGTCCAGAAATATGGAGCATTTATCTTATATAAGTGTATACCCCTTCTAATTTTTCCTTCCATCAGGTTCTTTTTATGGTTTATTAACCAAAAAATTGTATTGTGTTTCTTTCTTTTTTTAATTTTTCCATAACCTCATTCAAAAAGTCTAGCATCCCTTCAGTATCTGTTAGAACTGATATTAATTCTTAGAACTAATTTAGATTGTAACTCGAGCAACATCCTTGAATTAAGCTAAGAATTAAAAATGTCATACTCTTCTATTAAAGATGATCAAATTAACAATTTAGTCTAATGCTACAATTTATATACTTCATAATTGGGTTTTTTTGCAGCAAAGGAGCAGACGTTAGAGGGTACTTCGCCTGGTCATTGATGGATAACTTCGAATGGGCCTCCGGTTATATGCGTAGATATGGCATTTATTATGTGGACTACATCGATGGTTTGAAGAGATATCCGAAGAGTTCTGCTCTTTGGTTCCAGAGATTACTTAACAAGTAGACTTGATCAGGAAGATATGAACATTCTTTGAGCCCTTGCTCATTACAACAAGTTACAGTACAAAGTGCAATGTGTGGAGATGTGTTACTATAATGGATTGTATGTTAAATAATATCAACTAGAAAAGATGATTAAGATTTATGTATCAATAGAAAATATTCTACCTAACTTATTATTTTTTATAATGCAGTCTACAAGTTAATGTAGTCATTATAATAAAAATGGATGGAGTTTTTTTAGGTTTAGTTATGTAGCTGAACTTTGAAACAAGAGGTTAGTTTAGGGGTGCAACTTGGACGGGCTAAACCCGAGCCCGATCGGATAAACCCGTTAATGGGTTGGGTTAGGGTTGAAGATACTCGGGTTCGGGTTCGAATTTGGGTTAAAATATTTGAACCCGACCAGCAATCGGGTTGGGCTCGGGTTCATGTGTCGGGTTACCCGAAGAACCCAAAACCCGACTTATATATATATATATATATATATATATATATATATATATATATATATATATATATATATATATTATTTCATACTTCTTAAATAAAAAGTTTAAATCATAAATTTGTCCACCCAAACTCTTCAACTCCTTATCATAAATCTTATTTCAGTTTGTATTTTGTAATGATCAAGACTTGATTGCTATTTGATTATGTGTTTAATATTACTTTTGTTTAAAATTATTTCAAATATGATATTAGAGCCCGATAAACCCGATAGACCCAACCCAACCCGAGTTCAACCCGATCCTCCGGACTTGGTCTTGGGCTTCATATGTTGTACCCGAGGTCGGGCCGGGCTTGGGCTCGGGCTAGGCTTATGATTCATCGGGTTGGGCTCGGGTTGACCTCAAGCCCGACCCAACCCGTCCGAGTTGCACCCCTAGGTTAGTTGTTGCTTACTGAAACTAATTGTGATCCAAGTGTATTACATGCTATGTTCAAATACACCTTACTTATAAAATATCATGTTTAATTGAGTTATCCTTCCCTTTTAAGTAGGAAACCTGTCCCCCTATCGGTTATTGCCGGTCAATTTGTTTATCTGGATATTCATAATTTTTGAATATATATATTTTTTTCGTAATTTTTGAATATATATATATATATATATATATATATATTCTTTTTTTCTTTTTTTTCGAACCTGGTAATTTTAATAAAACTTCAAAAGAAAAGTGGTATACAATCATAGGGTCAGGCAATCCTGCTCATGCCCATTCTCTCTACGTCATTATCAATATTGTGTGATATGCCAATATTCAATGTATGAGAGCCTTCGTATATCCTGTTGTTACGCTCCTTCCATATGTGCCAGACTGGTGATTCTAGTTTGCACACGCTTCTCGTACCCAATCCGAACTGTGATCTCTATTGTCTCTGATCATTTGGATGCGGTCCTCAACATCTCTATCTGATCCATGTTGGACGCTGAGTTTGGCCAGCTGCCCTCGCCATATTTCACTGGAGACGGAACACTTAAAAAAGAGGTGTTATATGGATTCGCCTTCTATCGTGCACATCAAGCACGTCAACTCGTCGAGGGGAACTCCAAATCGTTGCAACCTGTCCTTGTTGAGTAGGCATTCACTACAAGATTAAGGGTTTTTTTTGACGGTGATTCTCCGTCAAGAAATGGATATCTTGACGGTTGCAGATCCGTCAACTAGGCCGGAGTCAAGAAAAGACTCCCCTTTTCTTGACGGTCGCTGACAGGGCTTTTCTTGACGGTTTTTGGCCGTCATATTAAGTAGTTTTCTTGACTATTTTTAGCCATCAAGATAGCAGTTTTTAGAAACCGTCAACATAGGCAAAAGCTTTTCTTGACTCTGGCCTAGATGACAGCCTTTGGCTGTCAAGAAAAGTATTTGTTTTGATGGACAAAACCCGTCATAAAAAGCAGTAATTTACGGCTATTATACAGCATGATATGAATTAAAGTTGACGTTTGACAACCGTCAAGAGAAGTTATCCAAAGTACCGTCAAGAGAAGCATGCCAAAATTCCGTCAAGAATTATATAATATCAATCAACCACACATAATATCAATCCAGAAGCTACATACATCAAATTACTATCAAATCTAAATTTCATATTAACAAACTGCATTGTTCATACAACAAAAACTTCCAACACACATCCCACCACATGTATTCTTCACTTGTCCAACCACAACATAATCCAACCACAAAGTACACATATCACACATTTGTTGTTTTAATACCACTTAAACATCCATCACTTGTCACCACAAAACATAATCCAACCATACAAAATGAAACTAAAAAGTAGCAAACCAGACCGGAGCACATCCCTCCCATATTCACAGCATTCTCCTATTCACAACATGCATGCACCTCCATTTTTCAGCAAGTTCTTGAGAGAACAAGAACAAAAATTATCAATATACTTCCTTACATGTTCTTATATAGATATTCAACTCACTATTAAAGAATTATCAATACATGAGTTTGACTTTGTTGTTGCACACACAAGAACTCGAGACCATTTGAATCACCTGACAAGAATTTGAAGGCTATCCATACTAAAACTATAACAGAAATATGTATCAATCATGAAAGGAATCTGAATGCTAGCTAAATTATCAATCATGTAAAGTTTCTCGTTGATAATTAGATATCGGTTCAGTTTGCAGTACAAAAAATAAATATGGGTAAAGATGCATATAGCTATCCTGGAAATGTCTGGATACAAACATGTATCAAATTGGTATCAATCATACTGAAACAATAACACAAATAGGTATCAATCATAAAAAGAATATGAAGGCTAGCTAAATTATCAATCATGTAAAGTTTCTCGTTGATGATTAGATATCGGTTTAGTTTGTTGTACGAAAAATAAATATGGGTAAAGATGCATACAGGTATCCTGAAAATGTCTGGATACAAACATGTATCAAATTGGACATAGCAACATCGCCAACTTACATTTAATTGACTATATGTTATACATAAGAAAGTTATCATTGTATAAACTTCATCAGGAAGCACTAAAGAGAAGAAAAAAATCTTCAATAAGATAACCAACATATAGCCATGGAGTAACATTTAATAAAAAACATTTGCATTCAACTGATAGGAAACAGACCCCTTGGTCAATTTAAAATGAGATGATCTGTTTAATAAGATATTCCAAGTCTAAGAACTTAAAACGAACAAATATAAGTCAACAAGGTTGTGAATCCATATATGCTTCTACAATATGTGATCCTTTAGAAGGCACATTTGATGACAGCAACAGCAACTACATAAACTACAAATGAAAATGGTACCAACTCAAGTTAGGGTAGCTTGTTTTTTCCTCGTACCTGATTATTTAGTGTATACCTTCTCCTTTATGAATGTTGACGATCAATTTACCATGAGGTGTTCCATTTCTTAACTCTTGCTGAATTGTGCATCAGACTTGTCATAATGTCCAAGGCTTAGCATATAGTCCTAACTTCTAACTTCCAAGGCTTACTATATAGTCCCTTCCTACTCCTGAAATATATTTTTATACTTGCATGGATCAAACCCATGGATAGTTGATCATAAATAGAGCTTCTAAAAATGTTTGACAAGCCATTATGTTTGAAGTCAATGTAGCCCAAAATTTGCCCAATGACTTTTATTAAGGAAGAATTGGTCTCTACACACTTCCAAAGTAAGATCGCGTGGCCTAGTGGTGCCAACCATTTCAATCAGAAGGTTAAACTTTTTTGAGTTACTAAGATGCAGTTGTGCCCTTATCCATTGAAGAAAAGTACTTGATAAAAAAATTATGAAGCAGAGCACCAAGAATTTGACATGGAACTAGATGTAAATAGGAAGAATTTGATGTTCAAGTGGTTTTCAACTTTCTAACTGGAGCGTTTGTTGGTAAAACTAACCAATTATTAGGTACTGAAGTAACAAATTACAAGGTAAGGTGTACTATAGTGGCTAAAATATCAATACACAAATTTTTTAAAATCACATAATCTGAGTAGCTTACGAATAGAAATTAAGAATATTGGGAAGATAAATAATATAGATATAGCATTTAGAGGTCCATGTGGTAAGAAATAAACCGAGCATAGTTTAACTATAATAAATATAAGTAACATGTAGATTTGTGAGGCATGAAATGAAGAGATCAAGATTCCCAATGATGGTATCTTCACCAAATCTGGATCAAGTCCATAGTGATTGTGATGGAACTAACCCATCCCTCTCAAGGCCTAGAAATTCCCAAGAATGTGTTGTATGTAGCTTGTACCCTTTGTTTTCTAAATACTGAGATCACACCAGGATACTCTCTCAGAAAAACAATCTGCAAAATTTGCTTCTAATTGTGTTTCTAAAAGTGTAGTTACTTTAACTTCGTTTTTTTGATATTTAAAAATTACAGTAGAAGCATATATGAATGTTAGAAAGAAGAGGTATGACACCAATAGTGAGCAATTTGACTTATGTCATTCCAATATCAAAGTTGGCCTTGATTTAGTTAGGAGTAAAATATGCAAGAAAATAAAATAAAAGCAATTAAAACACAAAAAAGCTTACTTGAGATGGCAAATATGCTCCCCCTTCTTTGAGATTGGCCAATCAGGGTCATATATATGACAATGGAAGCTTGTAGAATTGGCACTTTAATTTTCGAGGGAATGCTAGCATCATGCTTTGCAACAAAAAAACTAGATCAGCAAAAATTTGAAATGGAAAAGGCCGATTTTACAAAGAAGAAATCATTGCAGGCACGAAGTTGAGAATTTTAGTAGATTAACATATTTACATACAAAACCTGAACGAGCCAACAAATGACATAAACAATAAATACTCCCCTTCCTCATAAGTTTAACAAATCAAGTAACCAGATTCATACATTATGGCTTCCATGTAAACCTACAGCTAAAATAGTTCTTGAAATATTGCTAGGGATTTACAATCTTAGAATATTGATATCACTATTGCTATAATTTGTGAGATACTTGCAATGATATCACTAAATCCTCACCTTCGACGCTTAGAGAGGCAATTATAGAAAGCTTTTTTACTCCATAGAACTATGTTACCTCTTACAAATGAATGTTGACCTACAATGGATTTCTGATCATTAGCTATTCTAAATATGTATATGAAAATATTTTGTCCCGAAGAGGATTTGCAGAATATTAGACTTTCTTCAAGATGTTTTCCAGTATCTGAGAGTTCACTAAACTGCAAAAGAATTTTGGATTTCTGGAGCATGTGTAAATTGGCACACCACTCTTCCAGCAAAAATAAACTTGGGACATGTGAGTGAAAGATACTTGTGACAAGTCACTAATATTCTACATCTTCAAAGACTAATGAATAATCTTCTCTATAGTCACTATCTAGTCAAATAAAGAGACTGATTTCCCCTAAAGACAAAGTGGTGGTCTGTATTAATTATACCACCAATAGTCCAAAAAACTATGTCCCTGGAGACTCCTTCAGTCAATCGATGTCTTCCTAAGCCTGAGCATCTTGCTAATACTATCCATCCAAGGTGATGGACTCATCCATATCTCCAAAGAGAATTGTAAAGAACCGGGAATAAAAACATTGGAAGTGTTATTCACCAAACCACTCAGTAAATGGGTATAGGCTTCTCCTAAAAGTCTTTATTTTTTTTCTTTATGATATAGGTCATTTGTTTGAACGTGAACATCTGAAAACATCTACATGCTCCTTTTATTATTATTATTATTATTTTCCTTTGACATTTCTACTAGTTCCCATGAGCCATTTTCAATGGTATCCACAATTTTTATTGCTTCTTGCCACTTAGACTCTTGTCATATCTTCAAAACCTAAGACAGATTGTATAAGAAAAAGAATAAATGAAGAAAATTATGAAGAAAAATAGGAGTAACAAAGATAATTTGCTATTGAAGCAAATCTTGAAGAGAACTGATTCTGGTCGGCGGTGGGATTTAAATTCTATCTCCTTGTAGATGTAAATTAAGTTTTGCAGCCAAGTGATCTTTTGCATTTGGAAAAATAGGATTCAAAGTTCATGGAACCTAACATTAAGAATGACATGTACTAAGATGCAGACAAATTCTTTCTGAATTGGAGACGGGAATAAACTCGAACACCTTACAAACAAAAACTCGAACACCTTACAAGCATAAATTTATCTATAACCAAAGATGCAAACAAATTCTTTCTGAATGACATTACTTTTTTCCGGAACTAAAATTATGTAATAAACAAAGTTTAAATCCTTACCTCAGCTGAGACCCAAACAATGTGGAGCAATAGCTTCTCCAATGTGTCCGAGTTGTACGACGGGGCCATGGGGCTTCCTCTCGCAACTGTTCTCCACTTTTGTACTAGCTCAGAAAATTTGCCCCCAACTTCTTCTACACAATAGTGCTTCTTCCATAATACCTACAATTATAAAATAAAATACAGAAAACCCCCAAAATTACCTCCCACTTGTAGTCGTAGCACCGATGAATGGTCATCGTTGAAGAGGTTGCATGGCTCCTCTATGCCGAGCTGTCGAAGCCAAACCCCAAGCTCAGCCCAGTCCCCACATCAGCCTTGTCAGAGGAGTCGCTCCCCATGGTCGCCGGAGTCGTCCATGGAAAAAACTAGGGTTAGGGTTTCGTGAGGGGAAATTTTCTTTTTGTTGAGAAAGAGGAGAGGATTGGGGGCTCTCTCTCTTTAGGAGAAGGTTAGGGAGAGGAGAAGGAAAGAAAGGGGGTGATGAGAGTGTTTTCTAAGAGGTTAGGGACGAAAGAGTTTTCTGAGAGATCGGCAAAAAGTTGCTAGGTTCCTCGATTAAAAAGAACCACAACCGTCAACAAATTAAAAATTTTAAAAAAATTACCAGAATGGCATCTGAAAAAAATTCCGCCAAGTTTTCGCACATACATTAGTTGACGGTTATCACCAAACCGTCAATAAATAAATTAATGTTTCTTGACGGATCATCTAAAACTGTCAACTATTATGCTGTAAGATTGCTAAATTAACATAAAATAAGGCATTTCTTGACGTAAGGCTAAATTCGTCAAGATAACCCATTTTTTTGACGGCTTTTCACGACCATCAACTTATAAACCGTCAAGAATCATCATTTTTTTGTAGTGGTTGTAGTACGAGCTTATACAGACTTAGTTGCATTTTATACGGGATGCCCTTCCTCTATACCACATCTGCATATGCCACCTTCTCCCCGTGCACTCTGGTCCAGTCGTACACCGCCCCTGCGTTAAACCCAGTAGTCATAGAATCCGTCCAAGCCCAGGTGTCTTTCCTTGCTGATCGATCAATTGGCAACTGTGTAATCTCTTGCTTCAGCGCCCTCGTCCGCCTATAAGCCTCTGGCTGCCACCGTGCGTTGAAGCGTAGGCTGGAAACCCGTACTCCCCTTCTAGCTTCTCTATCCATATGCAGCCCTAGTCGATTTAGAAAGTAAGTATGGTTTAGCCAGGGGTCCAACCATAAGTCAGTTGCTTAGCCATCAGCAAATATTCATATCATATGTGGTATTATTTTCCGTCTATGCCGAATGATTTGCTTAAAAGTCACTGACTCATTATTATTGGACTCATATTCCCGGAAGTTCCTTCTTCCTAGGTACAAGTTTTTAGCACATTCTTCCCACAATGATTCGCCTTGTATGAATCTCCATGTGATCTTTATCCCCGCCACTTTTCGCAATGCCGTTAAGGATTCGAGTCCTACTCTGCCTTCCTCAGTTGGCTTGCACAGCACGTCCCAAGCTATGTTATGTATGCCTCCATGCCAAATGAAATATGTACACTGTCTTTCGACTTTGCGTACTGTTTCCTTCGAAAGAAGTATAGCCTGCATCCAAAATTTCATAATGGCCAAAATTATTGACCTGATAAGTTCTATCCTGCCTCCAAATGAAAGATTTTGTGCTTGTCATCCCTCTAATCCCTTCTGAACATACTCCACTAATGATCGGCAGTCTTCATCCCGCGCATAATTTACTGTTACAGGGATGCCCAGATATTTGACTGGTAACTCAGCCTGGCTAATGCCCAACGCGTCCGCGCTTTCCTCCTTGTCAGGGCACGATTGATTGAAATATGCCCAATTCTTATCTTTATTAAGATGTAACCTTGTGTGTCTGCCAAACGTCTCCATGATGTCAGCACTACCCGAATTCCTTTTGCCGTTGGTACCAAGAACACTAGTAGATCATCTGCCTAGATAAGATGGCTGACATGTGGGCGAATGTTTCTGTATAGTGGCTGGATGTGTCCCCATGCAACTGTTGCTTCCATCAACCAAGTAAAATACTCCATGACCAGCGTAAATAGGTATGCGGATAATGGGTCCCCTTGTCTAAGTCACCTATTGCTGGTGAAGTAGCTGCAAGGTTGGCCTTCGATAAGCACTGAGAAGGTGGCGCATTGTGATGCACACCTGGACTCTGTCCACCCACTCGGTCGAGAATCCTATAACTGCCATCACTGCCCAGATAAATTCTAAGTTTACAGAATTATATGCTTTATGCAAGTCCAATTTGATGCACGCCTTCCTGCCTCTTGGCTTATTAAATTCTTTGACAAATTCATGGCTTAGCAAGGCGTTTTCCGAAATCGAGTGCCCTCTCACGAAAGTCGTCTGGTTCTTCGAAATAAGCTTTGTCATCATCTCTTCCATTCTACGACACGTAACACATGTAATTACAGCATGCTATAGGTCGAAAATCAGATAACTCCCTGGCGCCCTCCTTTTTTGGATCAAAGTGAGAAAGGTGTGACTGAGTTCCCTCAATAGTCATCCTCGCTCGAAGAATTCGTTGACAGCCTCCAAAAATTGTCCTTTCATATCTTTCCAGTGTATTTTATAGAATTTGCTTCCAAACCCATCTGGCCGTGGCGCCTTGTCTTGGTCTGCATTCTTTATAATAGCCTCAAGCTCCTCTACCCGAATCGGTGCAAGCAGTTAGCGGTTGCCCTCTTGCGTGACTATTTTCTTGCTTATAAGCTCTGGAAAAGATGTGAGATAGTTAGTCTGATTATATAATTTAGAAAAATATCTTACCGACTCATTTCTGATGTTTTTCACTATCAATACTGTATTGCCATGATTGTCGATGAGCTGGTGGATGCAGTTTCGGTGTTGCCGGGTACAAATGACGTTGAAGAAGAATCTAGTGCATTTGTCTCTGTACTTTAGCCAGTCACACGTTGTGTGTTGCACTGCTGCTATCTCCTCTGCCATGTGAAGCTTTCCCACTTCTTTGATGAGCCGACTTTCTCTTTCAACTAGCTCTTTGTTAGGGAGGTCCGTCGACAATTCGTCTTGAACTATCCTGAGTTCCGCGCGCAATTAAGTACGCCACTCGGTCGCCATCTCACCCAGCTCTTCAATTCCACCTTTGCATATTTGAGCCTTTGAACGAGATGGAACTGTGCGATCCCATAGACCACCTCCTGGACGCCTCAGCTGACCAGTTCCTTATATCCATCGAGAAAGTGCCACCCATTATTGTAACGAAATGGGCTCGCAATATATGGTCCCTTATCTATTAGCTTAACACATAGTGGAGCATGGTCACTGGTGCCTGCCGCAAGCCCGAACCAGAATGTACGGAAACGTCTCGAACCATCTGTCGTTGCCGGTAGCTCTGTCTAGTTGACATATTACTCGTTTGTGGGTAAACTTATTATTTCAAGTCTAGACATGTCCTCCCCTGGCCAGCGGCTTTAGTCTCGCTCTCAAGAGACAACTCTGGAAGTCGTATAGTATGGCGTCGGGCACTTCTCTGCCCCATATTTTGTCATTTTTATACATGATAGACTTGAAATCTCATCAGAAGTAGCGGAAGACGCAAATTCTGTTCTGCCATCCTGCTCAGTTGTGAGATTTCTTGCCACAAGCCTTCTCTCTTCCTTCTGTCATTATGCCCGTGTACAGCCCCCATGATGAACTGAAGCCTAAGTTTGTATGAAGAGTACCTCTATTAGCTATTCTACAGTGCTAATAACCTGACCCTCCCAATGAGCTTTGTCCCAAAGCAGCCAAATACGGGTCATATCACACTTATCCAAATTATCCAATTGTTCTCAATTCGCTGGGGTCCTTCTGGTCAGCAACATATGAGACTTGATCTTGGTCTCAATTGATGCACTGATTGTACAATTTTCTTCTCTTAACCTGCTACAAACCTCCCTCCATCTCCCTATCGAACAGATTCGGCAGATATTTCATGTAATAATAGACATTAATTACCTGGATATATACCCTGATTTTCCCTGTCGTTGTCGTCTCGGGTTATAGACAGCGGCTCCTCCATATTTCTTCTGTTGTTGCTCATTCCTTGTTGGGGTGATAATCCCTGCTGAATGTACCTATGTGTTGAGAATCAATAAGGAACTTTAGTCCCACATTAGAAAATATAGTATGAAGAGGAGTTGGAACCTCTATATGTAGCAAGTAGTAGCCCATCAATAAGATTATCCATTATTCATTTGCTACATGGTATCAAAGCCATAACCATCCACCCCTCTCCCCCTCAAAAAAAAATTGTTTCCCCCCCACCTGGCTGCCCCCCCCCCCCCCCCGGTGTAGCAAATGAATAATGGATAATCTTATTGATGGGCTACTACTTGCTACTTATAGAGGTTCCAACTCCTCTTCATACTACATTTTCCAATGTGGGACTAAAGTCCCTTATTGATTCTCAACACTCCCCCTCAAGATAGACGATATATATTAATCATCTCCATCTTGTTACATAGCTTTGAAAGACTCAATGAACTAAGACCTTTAGTCAGACAGTCTGCAACTTGTTCTTCTGAGCGAACATGGTCAATCTTCAGTATCCCTTGTTCCAGCTTCTCCTTGATGAAGAATCGATCGATCTCGATGTGCTTCTTTCTATCGTGCTGAACTGGATTGTTGGCTATACTTATTGCAGATTGACTATCGTTCAGAATATGTAACGGTGCTCCCTTATCCAGCTTCAACTCTGTCAGCAGCGCTTTCACCCACAGTAATTCTGACACTCCCAGAGCCATTGCTCTGTATTCTGCTTCAGCTGACGACTGTGCTACCACTGACTGTTTCTTGCTTCTCCATGAGACCAGGTTTCCTCCTACAAAGATACAGTACCCCGTGGTAGACCTTCTGTCGTCTATGCAACTCGCCCAGTCTGCATCGTAGTATCCCTCAACTTCTATGCGTCCATTCTTCTTGAACCATAGCCCTTTTCCCAGCCTCCCTTTCAGATATCTCAAGATCTGAAACACTACTTGGATCATGCATGTAGCAAATCACTACACTCACCGCAAATGAGATATCAGGGCGAGTGTGCCCCAGATAAATCAATCTCCCCTACAAGTCTTTGATACCTTTCACGATCAAATGGCTCTCCTGCTTCTGCTTCCAACATGTACTTCTAGTCAATCGGAGTGACTGCTGCTTTACATCCCAGCATTCCTGTCTCCTTTAGCAGATCTAGTACGTATTTTCTTTGTGAGAGAACAATTCTTTGTTCGCCGTCACACATCTCGATACCCAGAAAGAACCTCATCGCTCCTAAATCCTTCACCTCAAACTCCTTCGCGAGTTTTGATTTCAGCTTAGTAATCTCGACCTCATCATCACCGGTGATTAGTATATCATCCACATATACAGATAGTATAGTAATGTGGTCTCTTGTATGCTGAAGAAAGATTGTATGATCTGCATTTGTTTGATGGTATTTCATGTCAGTAACATGCTTTCTGAATCTGTCGAACCAGGCTCGAGGGGATTGCTTGAGCCCGTATAGCGACTTCTTTAGTTTACACACTTTTCCACGCGATGTCCCTCCGTCTGATTCTGTCGCGTAGCATCCTGGCGAGAGCTCCATGTACACTTCTTCTTCTAGGTCCCCGTGGAGAAAGGCATTCTTCACATCTAATTGGTATAACTTCTACCCATAGTTTGCTGCAATGGAGACCAGAGTTCTTACCGTGCTCATTTTTGCTACTGGGGCAAACGTCTCATCATAGTCGATGCCATATGATTGTGTGTATCCTTTTGCAACCAACCTCGCCATGTACTGCTCTACTTTTCCTTCTGGTGTCTCCTTCACTGTGTACAACCATTTGCATCCCACAGTTTTCTTCCCTTTGGGTAATGGAACCAGCTCCCATGTCTTATTTTTTTCTAGTGTCACAAGTTCTTCCATCATTGCAGCTTTTTACCTTGGATCTTTCTTTGCTTCCTGCCAACACTTAGGCAAAGAAGTAGAGTCTAACGATGTAATGAAGGCTCGATAATTCGGAGAAATGTTAGAATAAGACAAGAAATTGGCAATGTCATGTTCATAATCATCATAACGACTAGGAGCCTTACCCGCATTGATGCGAGAAGATCTCTTTAAGGGAGCAATAGGTGGTGGAGAGATCATACCATCCAAGTCAGAGAGATTCGCATCAGAATCAGAGTGATCCAGTACGGGGGCAACATCCTCATGAGTTGGGACAAGAGTAGACGAGGGACTTGGTACAGTAGGCAATGGGCACGGCACAGTACTGGACTTCTGTTGTCTCCTTCTGTAGACTTGGAGCTCCTTTTTCCTTGTCTTCTCTTGCGTAACATATGTATCTTCTTCTTCATTCTCCGTATCAGAGTCACTGCTATCTCCCCCTTTTGTCCAATTTTTTACGACCGGGCACGGGACCGATCCGACTACCACGTTTAGACTTATTATCTCTCCCTTACGTCTAACATCCTATGTGTTAGGTGTGTCACCAAACGCTGAACCGACATCCGAACCATAGTATGGTTCCAGTTCTCTGAATGTATCATCCATGCTAACAAACATCTACCGCTTAACTGGGCTCCAATATGCGTATCCCTTCCGAGTCGCTGTGTACCCGACAAATACACACTTAATCGCTCTAGGATCCAGTTTGCCAACTCCTGGCCTATTATCTTGGACAAAACACACACACCCAAATACATTTATGGAAATAGTGTATGTAGTTGCACCAGTAAGCATCTCCAACGGTGTCTTCCAGTCCAATACCTGAGACGACATTCTGTTGATGAGATAAGAGGCCATCAATACAGCTTGCCTACATAAGTGTTTCGGGACATTCATAGCCAGCATCATCGTCCGTGCGATCTCCAGCAGGTGCCTGTTCTTCTGTTCTGCCACACCATTTTATGCCGGTGTATAGGCACATGAAGTTTGATGTAGTATTCCATGAGTAGATAAATACTCCGCAACCCTCTTATTAGTATACTCCGTCCCATTGTCAGACTGGAAACACTTAATTTTAACATTATATTGTGTTTCAACCCGACGTTAAAAATCCTGAAAAGCCTCAAGGACGTCACTTTTATTCTTCATAAGGTAGACCCAGGTTATATGGGAATAACAGTCAATAAAAGTGACGAACCATCTGAAACCATTATTACCGGTTGTAGGACAAGGGCCCATACGTCCGAATGTATCATATCAAATGCAACGGAACTTCTATTTCCTGAGCTCGCATACGAGCTCCTGGTATGTTTTTCCAATGCACATGCATTACAAAATAACTTCTCTGTATTAGCCCTTTGATATAAGGATGGATACATTTGAATAATAACTTTAAAGAAAGAATGCCCGACACACTGGTGGTGGAGTAGTAATTCGTCTTCTACACTGCGACGCGGAGCATCCAGTTGTGCGTCTGCTACTAGAGATTCCAATGCTTCGTCCAGTCCGGTCCTGTCCAAGTACCACAGTCCCTTATGCTATGTGCCAGTCCCTAGTCGTCGTCATATCCCCTTCTCCTGAAAAGTTACCGTAGGAATGTCAATGGAAACAGTACAGTTGAGGTCAAGGATAATGGCACTAATAGATATAAGATTGAAAGGAAAAGATGGAGCATGTAAGACATTGGTGAGAGTGAGGGAAGGGGTGCATGCGACAGTGCCTTTACCCATTACAGGTCTGGAGGTACCATCAGCAGTCTGAATGCTCTCCGGTATTGGTAGGTGAGTATAGTCCTAGAACTCACCGTAGGACCCCATGACATGGCGAGATGTCCCAGAGTCCATAATCTAACCTGGCTGGTAGACAGATGCAAGAGCACGCTCAGGTATACCTGTGCTGGTTTAGGCAAAGCAAGTGATGTGATCCCTTGAGATAGATGATGCCCAGGAGTAACTTGACTGTCGTTCAAACCCAGCTTCGTGCCTCGTAACCTCGCGTTGAACTCCCTCTCAAGGGGTGTTATTGCAGCCAATTGATTGTCTCCCCCTTCTTCTGCCAGATTTGCTTTATGTCCTCCAAAATAATTTCCCCTTCTACCAGCATACCCTCCTCTACCACCACGACGTTCTCCACGGCCACGTCCGCGATCATTTGACTGACCTTGCAGGGGTTTTGGAAAAAATCTGATGTAATGTCCCGAGTCACCACAGTTGTGGCAAAAACCGCCCGCAGAGGGAGGCTGATTGAAGACGACAAGGGCAGAATTTTCAACAGCAGCTTGCTCCCCCTGGAAGTAGCCCTTATTGGGCATCAACTTCAATCGATCTTCTTCTTATGCTATGGCATCTATGGCTTCTTCTAAGGTTGGAAATGTGGGTTGTGCGAGTAGTACAATCCTTCTCTTCTCAAACACATGGTTGAGCCCCTTTAAGAACTTCATCATCCGTTGTCGCGAAATATACGCCAGGAACGTCTGAAAATGCTTCGTAAACGTCGATTCGACTTGTGCATCTTCCATCCTAAGAGGATTATAGTGATCCAGATCAGACCAGTACTTCTTCAACAGGGCTGCGTACTCAGAGATGGTACGTTCGTCTTGTGCCACCCTATCGAGTTCATACTGTAGTTGGAAGACCCGCATAGGGTTGCCCGAACCTGAGTACATATCCTTCAAAGTCTGCCAGATATCAACAGCACCCTCCATTGCCTCTAAATTGCCTGACACCTGGTCGGTCAAGGAGGCTGTCAACCACTCAGCCACTACGTTGTTGACAATCTCCCAAATAGCAAACTCCTTTGAGGCACCTTGATTTGGCCATTGACATAGCCAACCAAGCCACGTCCCTTCAACGTCCGTATCGCCTGCCGCGACCATTTCAAGTAGTTGGACGTTCCTTCTAACTTCGTCTCCAGCTTATCCAACTTCCCCATTTTGTAGGATGATGGATCCACATCAGTACGGATCCCCATTTTGTCAGTTTTCTAGCGATCGAATCTATGGCCTCTTCAACTGTATCTCTAGTCGTCGTCGTCATTGTTGGCTACTAACTGCTAGTCGTCGTCTTCGTCGACAGCTTCGTCGCTATAAAGTGGCCAACACCGGCACGTGCATGTAAAGTAAATACGTCAGAACACAGGAGAAAATACGATCATTCTCCGTGGAGAAAATACGATCATTCTCCGTGTAGATCCCGATGTGAAGATCGGGGAACAAATAAGGCATTTGTTCATTTCAGACGGTGTAATCTAGGAACAGAGGGGGGCAAATAAAGCATTTGATATCCTTCTGTCTTCGAAATACACCATTTTTTCTTTTCTTTTTTTTATTAATTATTTTCTTTTTTTTTACAAAAGGAAAAAACTACATGTAAAAAAATTACATGTACAGAAAAAACTGGAGCCGGGGGGGATGCCGCTTGAGCCAGGGGGTGCCGCTGGAGCCGGGGGGGTGTTGAGAATCAATAAGGAACTTTAGTCCCACATTGGAAAATTTAGTATGAAGAGAAGTTGGAACCTCTATAAGTAGCAAGTAGTAGCCCATCAATAAGATTATCCATTATTCATTTGCTACATGGTATCAAAGCCATATCCATCCACCCCTCTCCCCTCCCCCAAAAAAAAATTGTTCCCCTCCACCGGGCTGCCCCCTCCGGCTCCAACGGCGCCCCTCCAGCTCCAGCGGTGCTACCCGGCTCCAGCGGCGCCCACCCCGGCTCAAGCGGCATCCCCCCTCCGGCTCTATTTTTTTTTTTACATGTAGTTTTTTCTTTACATGTAGTTTTTTTCTTTTCATGTAGTTTTTTCCTTTTAAAAAAAAAGAAAAAAAAGAAAAAAAGAAAAAAAGAAAAGAAAAGAAAAAATAGTGTATTTCGAAGACAAAGGGATATCAAATGCTTTATTTGCCCCCGCCTCTGTTTCTAGAATAAACCGTCTGGAATGAACCAATGCCTTATTTGTTCCCCGATCTTCACATCGGGATCTACACAGAGAATGATCGTGTTTTCTCCTGTATCCTGACGTGTTTACTTTACATGCGCGCGCCGGTGTTGGCCACTTTATAGCGCATTCGTAGAGTAGAAGACAACAAAGCTGTCGACGAAGACGACGACTAGCAGTTAGCAGCCGCCGCCGACGATGACTAGAGATACAGTTGAAGAGGCCATGGATTTGATCGCTGAAAAACTGACAACACAAGAGATGAAGGCCTTGGTTGATGATATCTTGTCGAAGAGATTGACCGATGCGACCTATAGTGTGACCCATACTAATGTGGATCCGTCACCCTACAAAATAGGGAAGTTGGATAAGCTGGAGACAAAGTTAGAAGGAACGTCCAACTACTTGAAATGGTCGCGGCAGGCGATACGGACGTTAAAGGGACGTGGCTTGGTTGTCTATGTCAATGGCCAAACCAAGGCGCCCGCTGATACCTCCTCAAAGGAGTTTGCTATTTGGGAGATTGTCAACAACGTAGCGGCTGGATGGTTGACAGCCTCCTTGACCGACCAGATGTCAGGCAATGTAGAGGCAGTGGTGGGTGCTGCTGATATCTGATGGACTTTGAAGGATATATAGTCAGACACGGGCAATCATTTGCGGGTCTTCCAACTACAGGATGAACTCGATAGGGTGGCACAAGACGAACGTACCATCTCTGAGTATACAGCCCTGTTGAAGAAGTACGAGTCTGATCTGGATCACTATGATCCTCTTGGGATGAAAGATGCACAAGTCGAACCGGCGTTTGTAAAGCATTTTCAGACGTTCCTGGCATATAATTTATGGCAACGGATGATGAAGTTCTTGAAGGGGCTCAACCCTGTATTTGAGCAGAGAAGGAATATACTACTCGTACGACCCACACTTTCAACCTTAGAAGAAGCCATAGCTGCCATGGCACAAGAAAAAGATCGATTGAAGTTGATGCCCAACAAGGGCTACTTCCAGGAGGAGCAAGCTGCTGTTGAAAAGTCTGTCATTGCCGTCTTCAATCAGCCTTCCTCTGCGGGCAGTTTTTGCCACAACTGTGGTAACTCGGGACATCACATTAGATTTTGTCGAAAACCCCTGCGAGGTCAGTCAAATGATCACGGACGAGGTCGTGGAGGATGTCGTGGTGGTAGAGGAGGGTATGCTGGTAGAAGGGAAAATTATTTTGGAGGACACAAAGCAAATCTGGTGGAAGAAGGGAGAGATAATCAATTGGCTGCAATAACCCCTCTTGAGAGGGAGTTCATCGCAAGGTTACGAGGTACGAAGCTGGGTTCGGACGACAGTCAAGTTACTCCTGGGGCGTCATCTATATCAGGGGATCACATCACTTGCTTTGCCCAAACCAGCACAGGTATACCTGCGCGTGCTCTTGCATCTGTCCATCAGCCAGGTTGGATTATGGACTCTGGGGCATCTCGCCATGTTACAGGATCCCGCGGTGAGTTCCAGGACTATACTCACCTACCGACGTCGGAGAGCATTCAGACTGTTGATGGCACCTCCAGACCTGTAATAGGTAAAGGTACTGTCGTATGCACCCCTTCCCTCACTCTCACCAATGTTTTACATGCTCCATCTTTTCCTGTCAATCTTATATCTATTGGTGCAATTATCCTTGACCTCAACTGTACTGTTTCCTTTGACATTCCTACGGTAACTTTTCAGGAGAAGGGGACAGGACGACGACTAGGGACTGGAACATGGCATAAGGGACTGTGGTACTTGGACAGGACCGAACCAGACAAAGTATTGGCATCTCTAGTAGCAGATGCACAACTGGACGCTCTGCGTCGTAGTGTAGAAGACGAATTACTACTCCACCACCAGCTTTTTGGGCATTCTTCCTTTAAAGTTAGTAGTCGAATGTATCCAATCAAAGGGCTAATAAAGAGAAGTTATTTTGTAATGCATGTGAATTGGGAAAACATACCAGGAGCTCGTATGTGATATCAGGGAATAGAAGTTTTGCTACATTTGATATGATACTTTCGGGCGTATGGGGATCTTGTCCTACAACCGGTATTAATGGTTTTAGATGGTTCGTCACTTTTATTGACTGTTATACCCGCGTGACCTGGGTATACCTTATGAAGAATAAAAGTGACGTCCTTGAGGCTTTTCAGGATTTTCATCGCCAGGTGGAAACACAATATAACGTTAAAGTTAAGTGTTTTCGGTTTGACAATGGGACGGAGTATACTAATAAGAGGGTTGCTGAGTATTTATGTACTCATGGAATACTACATCAAACTTCATCTGTCTATACACCGACACAAAATGGTGTGGCAGAACGGAAGAACAGGCACCTGCTGGAGGTCGTACGGACGATGATGCTGGCTATGAATGTCCCAAAATACTTATGGGGGCAAGCTGTATCGACGGCCTCTTATCTCATCAACAGAATGCTGTCTCAGTTATTGGACTGGAAGACACAGTTGGAGATGCTTACTGGTGCAACTACATACACTATTCCTCCAAAAGTATTTGGGTGTGTGTGTTTTGTCCAAGATAATAGGTCAGGAGTTGGCAAACTGGATCCTAGAGCGGTTAAGTATATATTTGTCGGGTATACAGCGACTCAGAAGGGATACGCATGTTGGAGCCCAGTTGAGCGGAAGATGTTTGTTAGCATGGATGTTACATTCAGAGAACTGGAACCATACTATGGTTCGGATGCCGGTTCAGCATTTGGTGACACACCTAACACAGAGGGTGTTAGACGTGAGGGGGAGATAATAAGTCCAAACGTTGTAGTCGGATCGGTCTCGTGCCCGGTCGTAGAAAATTGAACGGAAGGGAGAGATATCAGTGACTCTGATACAGAGAATGAAGAAGAAGATACATATGTTACGCAAGGGAAGACAAGAGAAAAGAAGCTCCAAGTCTACAGAAGGAGACAACAGAAGTCTAGTACTGTGGCGTGTCCATTGCCTACTGTACCAAGTCGCTCGTCTACTCCTGCCCCAACTCTTGAAGATGTTGCCCCCGTACTGAATTTCTCTGATTCTGATGCGGATCTCTCTGACTTGGATGGTATGATCTCTCCACTACCTATTGCTCCCTTAAGGAGATCTTCTCGCATCAAAGCGGGTAAGACTCCTAGTCGTTATGATGATTATAAACATGACATTGCCAATTTCTTGTCTTATTCTAACATTTCTCTGAATTATCGAGCCTTCATTGCATCGTTAGACTCTACTTCTTTGCCGAAGTATTGGCAGAAAGCAAAGAAAGATCCAAGGTAGAAATCTGCAATGATGGAAGAACTTGGGACACTAGAGAAAAATAAGACATGGAAGCTGGTTCAATTACCCAAAGGGAAGAAAACTGTGGGATGCAAATGGGTGTACACAGTGAAGGAGACACCAGAAGAAAAAGTAGAGCGGTACAAGACGAGGTTGGTTGCAAAAGGATACACACAATCATATGGCATCGACTATGATAAGACGTTTGCCTCAGTAGCAAAAATGAGCACGGTAAGAACTCTGTTCTCCATTGCAGCAAACTATGGGTGGAAGCTATACAATTAGATGTGAAGAATGCCTTTCTCCACGAGGACCTGCAAGAAGAAGTGTACATGAAGACCCCGCCAGGATGCTACGCAACAGAATCAGACGGAGGGATGTCGCATGGAAAAGTGTGTAAACTAAGGAAGTCGCTATACAGGCTTAAGCAATCTCCTCGAGCCTGGTTCGACAGATTCAGAAAGGCTGTTACTAGCATGGGATACCATAAAACAAATGCAGATCATACAGTCTTTTTTCAGTATGCAAGAGGCCACATTACTATACTTGTTGTATATGTGGATGATATACTAATCAAAGGTGATGATGAGGTCGAGATCATGAAGCTGAAATCAAAACTCGCGAAGGAGTTTGAGGTGAAGGATTTAGGAGTGGTAAGGTAATTTCTGGGTATCGAGGTGTGTGACGGCGAACAAGAAATTGTTCTCTCATAAAAATACGTACTAGATCTGCTAAAGGAGACAGGGATGTTGGGATGTAAAGCAGCAGTCACTCCGATTGACCAGAAGTGCAAGTTGGGAGCAGAAACAAGAGAGCCAGTTGATCGTGAAAGGTATCAAAGACTTGTAGGAAGATTGATTTATCTGGGGCACACTCGTCCTGATATCTCATTTGCGGTGAGTGTAGTGAGTCGCTACATGCATGATCCAAGAACGGGTCATATAGAAGCAGTGTTTCAGATCTTGAGATATCTGAAAGGGACGCCGAAAAAAGGGCTATAGTTCAAAAAGAATGGACGTATAGAAGTTGAGGGATACTGCGATACAAACTGGGCTAGTTGCATAGAGGACAGAAGGTCTACCACAGGGTACTGTGTCTTTTTAGGACGAAACCTGGTCTCATGGAGAAGCAAAAAATAGTTAGTGGTAGCACGGTCGTCAGCTGAACCATAATGCAGAGCAATGGCTCTGGGAGTGTCAGAATTACTGTGGGTGAAAGCGCTGCTTACAGAGTTGAAGCTGGATAAGGGAGCACCGTCACATCTTCTTTGCGATAGTCAAGCTACAATAAGTATAACCAACAATCCAGGTCAGCACGACAGAACGAAGCACATCGAGATCGATCGATTCTTTATCAAGGAGAAGATAGAACAAGGGAACGAAGCACGACAGAACGAAGCTACAATAAGTATAACCAATAATCCAGGTCAGCACGACAGAGTTGAAGATGGAACGAAGCACATTGAGTCTGTCAAAGCTATGTAACAAGATAGGAATGATTAATATCTATCGCCCATCTTGAAGGGGAGTGTTGAGAATCAATAAGGGACTTTAGTTCCACATTGGAAAATGTAGTATGAAGAGGAGTTGGAACCTCTATAAGTAGTTAGTAGTAGCCCATCAATAAGATTATCCATTATTTATTTGCTACACTATGCCACTCCGGGTTGTCAACCACTAGCTGTCTCTGTTGGTTGCTTTCTATCTCTGTTGGGTTAGTCCAATCTCCGCCTAGGTAGTTAGTCTCCATATTCTGACTCGAGTCTTCCTCTATCGAGATGGCCTTCCTCCTCCTTGCTTGGATCTTGCTAACATTCGGCCTGCTATTGTGTTTAGTCCCCTTGCCTTGTACATCCGCTCTTCTCTTCTTGTTAATGGTGGACTTGGATTGGAACACCACTACTTCCCTGGTGGTACTCATCGGCTTCGATTGGGTTGGAGAGCCCCCCTCCTCGTTGGGTTCATGTCTTCTTGGGTTCCTACATCCATCCTGGTCCCGCCTGTAGCCCCAACTAGTTGGCTTGGGTTTGACAACACCACCGCTATTTCAAGCCCTGTGCAGCCTTCGAATCCTACAACAAATGTGTATCGCTTATATTTACCAATGAATCGCTATTTTGGTCCCGCGCTTGGGTATCAGTTTGATTCGAGACACTCCTTTCCTACTGGTCATCTCTTGGGTCAGATCATCTTCCTTGCGGCAAGCAATTTTGTGTCTTGTGTCCAAACACTTTGCAGTTCGAGCAACTCGGGTACCCGTTCATAATCGAAAGATTGTCGAAACCTTTCTCCTATCGGGATCTCATACTCTACTTCTTGTGGCAGTTGTGTTCCTGCCTCGATATCTATGAAATCTCTAGCATACTGTAGTCATGTTCGTGCCTGGGTTGCTTTATCTGCTTTGATCGATCTGCCTGTCAAACTCGTATATCTTTATTATCATAGATTTACTCCAATACTGTATAAGTAACCTTGGGAAACGAACCCACACCAGTATCGTATATAGGATTTCTCGCTCAGGCTTTGGATTAGGTTGTGATGCCTTCAGTATGATGAGTCTGCCATCACACATCCATGGTCTGCCATGTAATATCCGCTCTACATCTTCTAGAAGTCCAAATTTTATGAAGAAGAAGCCGTCCTCCCTGGCATAGAAGTCCATACTTCCCTTTGGCCTCTAGACTCTGGCTGCGTAGGCTCGTATCTGTCCGTAGAATGGTTGGGCGTCCAGCATATTATCAGCGTATTCTTCCAGTATACTTTCTCTTGGATTTCTTCATTAGTGAATATTGCTCGTCGTCCCTCGTCGCCTTTTACAGGTTAGATAAACTCCATATCACCGTCATGGTGCACGCTTTTGGGACGGCAGATGTCCGCCCAGGAGACTCCTCCGCACGGTGGTCTTTCCTTCCAATATTTCTCTCACGTCTATCCATCTCCGGTGTACGTCTCTCCGTGTATCCTTCTCTCTTGCGGCCATCCTCCCGTTGCGGCTCCGTCCAATGCTGGGATGGCCCGGGGCAAGTACGTCGTGCCTCCGAGTTTCTCCCTCCGTCTCCTAGCACAATGAATTGCTTCCGTCTGCTATCGTGCATCTCCTTTGGTCGGTCCTGTGCGGTCGTGTTTGGTCGCCGACGCTTCTGGATTGTAGTCCAACCGCCACCATCCTCAGTTGGTGCCCTCCTCCTGCCTGCCGTAGTTCCCCCCTATCATCCCGCACTTGAGGACGCGCCTGGATCCTACACCGTTCCTTTGCTGTCGTCTCCCCCGTAGCACCCGGAGGAAACCCTAGCAGAGCCATTATATATATATATATATATATATATATATATATATATATATGTAAATTGCTGAGAAATCCAATTTTGGGGTTGGTTTTTATGGAAAACCCACCTGCAGGATGGGTTTTATGAAATGCCCAGAATTATATATTTCTACGTTAAGTATTCCAAAATTCCCTTTAGATGCCCTGTATTTACAAAATTAGTACCATAACTACCCCTTCGCACAAACTCAAATTTGGATTGTGATTCTCGTCATCTTCTTCTTCGTCTTCTTCATGAGATTCCATTGTTCTCATCTTCAGCAGAGATTGCAAAGATCGTTTATAGTTCACCATGCTTTTTTCAGTCGAACTCCGATTATCGCTCATCTTCTTCTTCTTCTTCTCCGACAATTAGATCAATTATGGAGAGACGATCTTTTTCTTTTTCTTCATAAGAGTTAGCATCATTTTGAAAGAAGAACAAAAACTCTTGAATCTTTATTCATGTCAAATTTTTTTCCACAAAACAAAAAAAGAAAAAAAATAGGTTTTTGTCAACTGTTCTCTGTCGATATAACACGAAGAATAGTCATTCTCTTGCATTTTAATAAGGATAATGCCATTCTCCGTGTTACTAACACGGAGAATGACATTCTCCGTGTTTCTCCTGTGTTTTAACATGGAGAATATCCATTCTCCTGTGTTTTAACATTTGAATGACCATTTTTCGTGTCATTTAACACGGAGAATGGCTATTCTCCTTGTAATTTAGCACGGAGAATGGCCATTCTCCGTGTAATTTAGCACGGAGAATGCCATTCTTCGTGTTAAAAGACACGAAGAATGGTCATTCTCCTACGTTTTAACACGAAGAATGACATTCTCTGTGTAAATTAGGACGAAGAATGTCATTCTTCGTGTAAATTATCACAGAGAATGTCATCCTCCGTGTTATTTAATACGGAGAATGGCATTCTTCATGTTTCTAACATGGAGAATAGCCATTCTCCTGTGTTTCAACAGTGGAATGACCATTCTTCATGCTAAATTACATGAGAATGGCCATTCTTCGTGTAAATTAAGACGAAGATTGCCATTCTCCGTGTAAATTAACAAAGAGAATATCATTCTCCGGGTTATTTAACACGGAGAATAGCGTTATCCGCATTTCTAACACGGAGAATGGCTGTTCTCTTGCATTTTAACAATGGAATGACCATTCTCCGTGTAAATTAAGACGGAGAATGGCCATTCTCTGTGTAAATTAAGACGGAGAATGCCATTCTCTGTGTTACTAATACAGAGAATGGCCATTCTCCGTACAAATTAAGATGGAGAATGCCATTATCCATGTTACTAACACGGAGAATGGCCACCCTCATGCGAAATTAACATTCTTCATGTTTTAACATGGAGAATGGCCATTCTCCTGTATTTTATGGTCAGTTGAAACTTTGGAGGGCCATAACTTTTGACTGGGAGGTCGAAACGAGGCCCGGTTTATCGCAAAATGAGCATATCTTCGAGGAGCCTGAGATTAACCGCTTCATTGTTAGACGGCCTTCTGAAATTTTTGAATTACAAAAAAATGATGTTTGGACCTCCGTTTTAGCACTTTTGTCGTTTGTCTCGGTCTTTCCGAAATTTTTCGACGAGTTTTTGAAGATTTTTGAGGAGAAAACCTAGATTCGAAAGTGTACAGCGTATGGAAGAAGATGAAGTATCGAAACATTTTTTTAAGAGTATTTTCGCTGATATTTTCAATAAATTAGGAGGAAGGGCAAAAAGGACATTCAGAACTCTCTTTATATATTTTTTGCTAATTCTGGGCACGCGATGAAATTTTATTGCGCGGTGGGTTTTTGTTTTCATTTTTTGGACATTTCATAAAATTTCCCTATATATATATATATATATATATATATATATATATATATATATATATATATATATATATATATATATATATATATATATATATCGATGAAATTTTATTGTGCGGTGGATTTTTCATAAAACTTTTTCATTTTTTTTGGACATTTCATAAAATTTCCCTATATATATATATATATATATATATATATATATATATATATATATATATATATATTGCTAGGCTAGAGGTCATCTGCAGGCTAGTACATATATATATATATATATATATATATATATATATATATATATATATATATATATATATATATATATATATATATATATATATATATATATACTAGCCTTTTTTTAGGTTTTTTTAATAATTTCTCCTTCGCTCCACAAACCCTAGCTCTGCCGCCATGGCTCTGGTCACGAACAAGGACTTCCAGCACATCCTCCGTGTCCTAGACACGAATGTGGATGGGAAGCAGAAGATCATGTTCACACTCACCTCCATCAAGGGGATAGGCTGCCGCTTCGCCAACATCGTCTGCAAGAAGGCCGACGTCGACATGAACAAGAGAGCTGGTGAACTATCTGCTGCTGAGCTCGAGAACCTTATGACCATTGTTGCCAACCCTCGCCAGTTCAAGGTACCAGACTGGTTTTTGAATAGGAAGAAGGATTACAAGGATGGCAGGTACTCTCAGGTTGTTTCAAATGCTTTGGACATGAAGCTCAGAGATGACTTGGAATGCTTGAAGAAAATCAAGAATCACCATGGTCTTCGACACTACTGGGGTATGAGAGTCCGTGGACAACACACTAAGACTACTGGCAGGCGACGAAACACTGTCGGTGTGTCTAAGAAGCGTTGAGCATACTTTGCTATTCATACATGGGATCTGAGATGTTTTTGATGAAGTTGTTGTTCCAATAGATGCACTCTATCAGGCTTAGTTTCTGTTTGCTGTTAATTCAGGTTTCTTTTGGTGGATGACAATTTTGCTAAACCATTTACATGCTTATTCTGGGTGGTCTTAAATCTATTTTTAGTTCTAGACTAGTAGTTAAGAGAGATGTATGCGGCTCGAGTGGTCAGGAGTTCGAATTCCAGTGGGAACAATTCCAGAAACAATTTACCTTGTTCCAAATAAATTATATGCACTAGCCTAGTGGTAGTGCGGGAGGCCGCCCAAGCACAGGTCTTGGGTTCAAAATTTCCACTCGGACGGCTGGGTCGCTTATATAGCCACGACCCAGTTTGAAAAAATGACACCTAATATATATATATATATATATATATATATATATATATATATATATATATATATATATATAAGATTCATTATGGGCAGAGTGAATGCATAGCAGATATCTGTGTGGGCACAACCTCTGGGAATACAGGTCCTCCAATTATGCGTCACTTAGTTTTAGAAATATATTATGATACGCCCATATCGCTCGAATCTTTGTTGATGGTAGAAGCACGGATTTGTGGTTGATCCTTGGATACGACATAAGACGTTACTACAAATCATAGGAGAGCACATGTACCAGGAAGCTAACAAAGGAGACCGTGTATGCAGCATAATAGAAGATGGGGAGTGGCGCCCAGAGGGCCACCGCTGCTTGCGGCAAGCTGGAGCGGCAATCAAGGAAGCGCAGATCGACTCTCAACGCGAACGGGACTGCTGGGCTTGGGCGGACACAATAGAGACCAAATTCGTCTCCGGGGAAGTTTACAACCGGTTTAGAACCGCTCACAAGGTGGCATACACAGATGTAGTATGGATGAAAGAAATTCCCCTCTAAACGCAAACTTGTATGTACAAACTGCTACAAAAAAGACTGCTAACCAAGGATAGACTCAAAGGTTTAGGGTCCGCTTGGATTGAGGGTTAAGAGAGTTAAGTGAGGGAAAGTGAAGTGAGGGAAAAATAAAACCATGCTTGGTTTGTGGGAGTTTAGGAGGGAGAGTTATAGAGGGTTAAGTGAGGGTTTATTTCACCCCTCTTTTGTCGATTTTTTTAAACCCCGAAATCGGAGGGTTAAGGAGGGTGATTGAGGGATTTTGTTTAAAAAGTCATAAATACCCCTCATTTGTTCTATAAAATATCATGATTTTTCTCGTTTTTTTTGTTTTCAACATGTTGCTCCGTACCTTCCTAATTTGTGAAGATATTTTGATAAGTTATAATTAAAATTTCAATCAAATTTAATTTTATGACATATGTAATAAGGTTATTTTGGTAACTATCAAACTTTTATTAATTCTCTTATCACTCAAAACCTCCAATCCAAGCAAGAGTTATTAAATACTCCTCACTTAACTCTTCCTCCAATCCAAATAAGATTCTATGTATTGACTCTACTCCCCCACACTTAACTCTCCCTCATTTAACCCCACTAAATTCTTCTTATTTTTTCTCCTCAATCCAAGCAGACCCTTAGAGTGCAAATCAAGGACCCCTCATGCATACTGTGTAACCAGGAAGTTGAGACAATCGGGCACATATATTTCTCTTGCCTATGTCAAAATCAATCTGGCAGAAACAACGGAACAAACTTGGACTGCAACCAAAGGCAGGAGTAGAAGAGGTTATCCAGATAGTGCGTGATAGCAAAGGACGAGGAACAACCTGGTTTCGCGAAGCATGTGCCAGACTCTCATCCACAGTATAGCATATCTGGAAAGAACGTAATAGTAGGGCGTTTGAAGGTCTGAGCACTGTTAATATTGGCATTATGCAGAATATAGAATTTGATGCAGAGAGCATGGGTATGAAAATTTAAACCCTGTTGGATTTTCGATTCCATTTTTCTCAATAATACATATATCTGGTTCTAATATATATATATATATATATATATATATATATATATATATATATATATATATATATATATATATATATATATATTGTTGGGAATCAGATACGCCCTCCTGCGCTCCAATATCGTGTTTGAGACGTTGCCGCAGCAAAAACTTAGGCTAACCCACCTGAAATAACCAACCCCCGTCCAATGGATACCAAGCACAGATAAAGACAAGTACATGGCGGTGACTATGTCACCTGGACAAATCTCAATCTCTATAACTCAGATGAAATTACAAGATTGACAAAAACTAATGTTGAACCCTTTTCCCAAATAGGTTTAACCCCCTCACCACACTCAAGAAGAAAAGAACGATTACTACGAAATTACAGTATTTTAGCGACGGCCATTTAGCGACGGAAATTTTTCGTCGCTATTACCGTCGAATCACCGACGGATTTGTGACGGAATACCGACAGAAAGCAGTGGACAATTTTTTTTATTTTTTTATGTCCATATCCGTCGCTACGCCGTCGATAGGTCGTCGGCCAAGTAGCGACGGTCTTATATCCGTCGCTAGAACGTCGCATATTTTGGCGGCAAAAGCCTAAAATATTGGCGCGAGATTTACTGACGACTTAGCGACGGAATAATCCGTCGCTACTCCGTCGCTAATTTCTGTACCCTAACTTAAATTGAACCGACGGGGGGGAAATTTTCATTCCCCCCCAAAACACTCTCTCTCTTCCCTCTCCCTCTCTCCGACGATCTCCCTCTCTCCGACCGGCGATCTCCCTCTCTCTCTCTAAGGTATGCTCTCTCTCCCCCCCCTCTCTCTCTCTATCTCCCTCTCTCTCTCTCTCTCTTTTACGATTTGGGAGGTTGGGGGGCTGTCGTAGTGGTCGGAGAGGGTGTGGGGCAGGGGGGTTTCGGGTACGGGGTGGGGTGGTCGGGGCAAGGGTGGAGTGGGGTGGTCGGGGGCAGGGGGGTCGGGGAGGGGGTCGGGCAGGGGTGGGGGGGTGGTCTGGGCAGGGGGGTTCGGGTAGGGGGTGGGGTGGTCGGGGCATGGGTGGGGTGGGAGAGGGGGCAGGGGGGGTCGGAAAAGGGGTCGGGCAGGGGTGGGGGGGTGGTCTGGACAGGGGGGTGGGAGAGGGGGTCGGGCAGGGGTTGGGGGAGGGTCGGGCAGGGGTTGGGGGGGGTCGGGGCAGGGGGGGCAGGGGGGGACAGGGGGTCGGGCAGGGGTTGGGGGGTCGGGGCAGGGGGGGCCAGGGGGGTGGGAGAGGGGGTCAGGCAGGGGTTGGAGGGGTCGGGGCAGGGGGGGCAGGGGGGTGGGAGAGGGGGTCGGGCAGGGGTTGGGGGGGGTCGGGCAGGGGTTTGGAGGGGTCGGGGCAGGGGGGGGCGTAGGAGGGACTCTGGAGTCCCCGTGCAGGAGTCCTCCTCCTCCTCTCCCACAGAGACACACACACACACGGACACACACACACACACACACGGACACACACACACACACACGGACACACACACACAAACACACACACACGGATACACGGACACACAGACACACACACGCACACACAGACACACACACACACACACACATACGGACACACGGACACAGACACACGGATACACACACACAGACATATATATATATATATATATATATATATATATATATATATATATATATATATATATATATATAGGCATAATTTTAAGTAATTTATTAATAATATATATATATATATATATATATATATATATATATATATATATATATATATATATATACACAGACACACGTCGTGAAGTCTAGTATATATATTTGATTAGCTAAGGTAGAAGTTTAGCCTAATTAAGGTTAGTTTTGACAGAGTTGACTTGGACTCCTAATTTGACCTAGAACTAGCCTAGTTGACCTATTTGTATTTCGATTGATTTCATATGAATAGTTTGCCTAAGATTTGATTGGGTTGGTTTTAATGTGTGGGTAAATTAGTTTACCTTATTTTAGAGTATGACTACGTAGCTAGTGTGTAGAGTAGTATATGGTTACTAGATCCTAGTGTAGAGTAGTATGTAGAGGAGTATGGCTACTAGTGATATATAGATATGTAGGTCCATGTGTATCTGTATCGGACTATCGCTATCGGTATCGAACTATCGCTATCGGTATCGGACTATCGCTATCGGTATCGAACTATCGGTATCGATCGAACTATCGGTATCGGACTATCGCTATCGGTATCGGACTATCGCTATCAGTATCGACCGTATATACTTAGTATCGGGCGTAGCAGATTAGTATCGATCAGTATATAGGTTTGGGTTAAGGTCAAGGTTCAAAGTATCGGTATCGGAATAGTAGGCCGAATAGGATGCCGAGATAGTCGAATGAGAAGAAGGGAAGAAGGGAGGAGCAGATGGGTCCAGAGCCATGGTGGAGGAGGAGAAGTAACATGAGAGCAGTTTTCGCCGTAACATCTCCTGGCTCTGCTGGCAACTGAAGTCCAGATGCTACAAAGGACGATCCTTCGCTGAAATCGACTACAACACCCATCAGTTCAAGTTCATTCCTATATGAGTAGATTCCAATGCCATAGAAGCCATCAGTTTGTTGACCTTCCTCTATGGCATTGGAATATACTCATATAGGAATGAACTTGAACTGATGGGTGTTGTAGTCGATTTCAGCGAAGGATCGTCCTTTGTAGCATCTGGACTTCAGTTGCCAGCAGAGCCAGGAGATGTTACGGCGAAAACTGCTCTCATGTTACTTCTCCTCCTCCACCATGGCTCTGGACCCATCTGCTCCTCCTTTCTTCCCTTCTTCTCATTCGACTATCTCGGCCTCCTATTCGGCCTACTATTCCGATATGCATTTGATACGGTCTACCTAACCTATATACTGATACTAATCTGATACTCTCTGATATTAAGTACATCCGGCTTACTAGCTAGCGGATCCACCAGTTACATGATTATATCCTAATTATGTTAGATTGTGATACTAAGTAGCCTCGTCGTAGGCCTAGCGTGTTATCCACAAGTTTAGTTTTTCTTACGATATGAGTATCGGTATCGGGCTATTAATTCTTATGTTTAGTTTGTCTTACGATACAGATATTCACATCAAATCGAGCATGAATCGTTACTTTGTTGATCGTACATGGATGTACAAACGACAACACGAGAGCAGAATTGGTATGAGTGACGATTTTCAGGCAGGTGTGGAAGTATTTCTTAAGTATGCCATGAGCAAAACTTAGTACATGGACGATAACAAAATCAAGTGTCCATGTGTTAATTGTCACAATAGACGTTTCGAAGAAGTGATGACTGTGAGAGATCATTTGACCCGTAAGGGTTTCGTACGTGATTACGGCCTGTGGTCATCGAAAGGTGAATTATATTCAGAAAGATAGGCTGCAGAAGCTGGTACTTATGCTTTTGATGATAATGCTGCAACGGATGTCCTCGAAGACGACGGATGCTCTGTGGATTATGGAGACATGCAGAACCTTGCACGAGATATGGTGTATGCTACGGCAGGGCCTAATTTTGATCCGGAGGATCCTAATCCCGAGGCAAAGGAGTTCTATGATATGTTTAAGGACGCAGGTACTCCTCTATATCCTGGTTGTGAGACTCATTTCGCACTGTCAGTGACGATACGGTTGTTGAACATAAAGTCTAATTTTAACTTGCCACAAGCTTGCTATGATCGGATCACACAATTAACTAATGAGGTGTTACCGAAGGAATCAAAAGAGCTCCCAAGAAACTTCTACAAGTCAAAGATGATGGTTCGACAACTGGGACTGGGGTACGAGAAGATAGATTGCTGTCGCAACGGATGCATGTTGTATTACAAAGAGAATTGCGTATTAGAAAGTTGTTGGTTCTGTAATGCGGATCGTTACAAGACAGTACAGGGAAAAGGAAAGTCAACTAGAAAATGACGTCCTTACAAGTATATGCATTACTTGTCGATCACGAAGCGCTTACAGAGGATGTATATGTCTCTGAATACAGCAGAACACATGACGTGGCACAGTGAAGATCGCATAAAGGACGAAGGAGAATTGTCACATCCTTCGGATGGGGAGGCGTGGAAATATTTTGATTTGTGTCATCCAGATTTTGCTGCAGAGCCTAGAAATGTACGCTTGGCGCTATGTTCTGATGGCTTCGCCCCTTTCGGACAGTCGGGATCTCAATACTCATGCTGGCCGGTCATTCTTACCCCTTACAATCTGCCACCATGGATGTGTATGAAGACTCCTTATATATTCTTGACAGCTATCATACCTGGTCCCAAAAATCCGACAAAGAACATCGATATATATTTACAGCCGTTGGTGGATGAGCTGAAACAGTTGTGGGAGATCGGCGTCACGACCTATGATATTTCCAGAAAACAAAACTTTCAGATTGGAGCTTCACTCATGTGGACAATCAATGATTTTCCAGCATACGGTATGCTGTCGGGATGGAGTACGCACGGCAACATGTCTTATCCGATATGTATGGAAAATAGTAAGGCGTTCCGCCTTAGACATGGAGGAAAAACTTCTTTCTTTGACTGTCACCGTCAATTTCTGCCAACGAGACATCCTTGGCGAAAGAACAAGGACGCGTTCAGATATGGAAAACAAGAATTTTCTGAACCTCCTGCCAGATTGTCGGGATACGATATTTGGAAAGATGTAAAGGAATTGCCCACCGCAATGGAAGATCCATCGAACAATCGTGTCGAGGGGTTCGGACAAAGCCATAACTGGACCAAACGGAGTATCTTCTAGGACTTGCCTTATTGGAAAGATAATCTTATTAGGCATAATCTTGATGTCATGCATATCGAAAAGAATGTGTTCGATAATGTCTTCAATACCGTTATGGATATTAAAGGAAAGACGAAGGACAATCCAAAAGCAAGACAAGACATGGCCGAGATATGCAAACGTCATAATCTAAACTTGATACAAAGGGGAGCTGGTGGACAAGTAACTAAGCCGATAGCGCCATACGCATTGAGCAAGGAAGATAGATTAATAATCTGCAAGTGGATATCTACTTTAAGATTTCCCGACGGCTATGTGTCGAATTTGTCTAGATGCGTTGATCTCAATGAACGCAAGCTAACAGGAATGAAGAGTCACGACTGCCACGTGTTTATGGAAAGATTACTGCCCATTGCGTTGAGAGAGTTGTTGCCTTCTGCTGTATGGGTTCCGTTGGCCGGGCTGTCTACATTCTTCAGGGATATCTGTTCAACTAAGCTCACGGTGCAACATATGATACAACTTGAGGAGAAGATTGTCTTAACAATTTGCAAGTTAGAGAAAATATTTCCACTGGGTTTCTTCGACAGTATGGAGCATCTACCGATTCAGCTAGCATACGAAGCCCGTGTCGGTGCATCTGTTCATTATCGATGGATGTACCCCTTTGAAAGGTAAATAAAAATCGATATAATTTAAGTGGATTTACAATTCATTGTTAATTCTCAAGATAATTTGTCTCTCTAGGTATCTACATCATCTAAAGAAGAAAGTTGGCAACAAGGCTCATATAGAGGCTTCGATATGCGAAGCATATCTTATCGAGGAGGTGTCAAACTTTTGCTCATTTATTTCGATACTCATGTTGAGACAAATCGAAATAGACCTCAAAGGAATGACGAAGACGTTGAGGAAGGAGGTATATTCAATTTAAGGGGCAAGCCTATTGGGGCTAGTAAGAAACGGTGGTTGAGTGACGATGAGTATGATGCCGCTCACCGATATGTCTTGTTAAATTATGACATACAAAAGTAAGAGATTTGGAGAAGTAAGTGACTACACCTCGTTATAATCTCTAATTTGGTGAGGTAATAATTTTTATTCTCTCTAACAGTGTATTTAGAGATGAAGTCAAAATAAGGACACCCGATATTACCGATGAGGGACTTCAAAGAGAGGTTGATTTTACCTTTCCGTCATGGTTTCGAGATTACGTAAGTAACTGAGATAATATGTTATGCGGCTACCATTTAAATATATATATGCAACTAAAACATTTAAAGTTTACAGGTTTTATTAGCTGAACCAAGTACACTCACAAATGAGAGCATTCGTTATTTGTCATTGGGACCGAAGAAGCATGCAAAGACTTGGCCCGGCTATGTCGTTAATGGCTTCAAGTTTAAGACAACTCAACATCCTATAAATGCCGAATTTCTCAATGACGGCTTCAGTACGAAGGATTCTAGTGTTTGCATAAGAGGCACAATCTATGACGACGAGCCGGACTTTGACTATTATGGAGTGCTTCGGGATATTGTAGAATTACAATATAGTGCCCCATTTGATATGCATATTGTTATGTTCAAATGTACGACACCAAATATCGGTTGGAAATCGATAAACAATTTGGATTCGTCGATATAAATCATCGCAGGAGGTATAGAGGGTCCGACACGTTTGCGATAGCAAGTAGGCTGTTCAAGTCTACTATACAAGCTACCCAAGGCGTCGTAGAGATCGCTTGACTGGTGGGCAGTATGCAAATTAAATCTAGAAATACATTCAACGTTGGAGACCCAGCATACCAAGAGGACCAGATCGAAAAGCCCAATACTTGGGACAACAGTCTTGTGACATGGATGTGAATTAGAGGTTGATATACCTCTTTGATGATGAAAATAGAGGGGAGGAAGAGGTTGATATACAAGACTTAGATGTCAACCAGGGGAGAAAGAGGCGTCTTGTCCCAAGTTGAGACTGAAGAAGAAGAAGAAGAAGAAGAAGAAGAAGAAGAAGAAAAATTTTATGAGGATGAGGATGAGGATACAGATGAATTCGACGTGAGGATGAGGATGATGATGAGATGAGGCGAGGCCGAGGAAGAGGACGATGACGATGATAATATCGCTATATTTCAGTTGTATCTTGAAGCAGCCAATACTAGTCTCGAATCCTAAATTACCCTATTACATTTGGATTACAATTACAAGTCTAGTGGAAAACAAGATGCCCTTTCATCAAAAGTTACAAGAATTGTACTTTGTTGTATTGGTGCGTGATTTTATCAGATTTTGGTATCTAGCTTTTATTCGTACTTCACTTCTGATTGTAATATTATTTCAGTTTGGGATATTTGGTATTATTGTATGAGTTTCTTTTTGCAGATGGCACTCTTAGGCATACTCGTCTGGGCGGAACTCATCGCCTGCTGCTGGTATGGATATGTTTAGTTTTAATCATTTATAAATTATGTGTCGGTTATTTTGTTTATGTGTCTATTTAGGGCATGGTTGCGAGACCCAGTATGGTGGTGCTGGGTGGTCGTGCGGGGTGGCTGGGGTGGCTTGCGGGGGACGTGGCGGGGGGTGG